>JAAVTH010000653.1:0-21752 GCA_011947325.1 Phytophthora macrochlamydospora | reverse complement strand
GCGCCCGTGATTTCAAGTACGACCTGCGACAGCGTCTATGCAGATTGCGTTAACATGGTTCCTACCAGGATTACGTCTCTGAATTTCAGAATCTTCTGATTCAGTGTACGGAACCGATCTCGCCATTCAAACAGCGTTTCTACTTTCAACAAGGACTGCGTGGGGATACCTGTTGCTTCATCAACGAGAAAGATCCAAGAACGCTAAAGGAGGCGATCGACTGGAGTTCCCAGTTTGAGAAGGCACACTTCGCCAGCACGAGAAGTGACGACAAGGATCGCAACTGGATGAAGTCGACCACATGTCACTACTGCAAGGAGGTCGGCCATATTGCCCCCTGATTGCTGGCAAGTAAAGGTAAGTCTCCTTTCAAAATGGGGTCTTGTAACGGATATAAGAACATATTCGTTATTACAGTTTAGACCTTGAAGATTAGAGGCCCGGGACAGTGGTTTCGGGGAAGGGGGGAGGGTGTACACAGTTCGACAAAAAAAGTAAAGGGGGAGGAGATTGAACGTTAAGTCAGCATTACAATGCCTAAAAATATTAAATCTTTAGAACTCAAAGTCATTATTGATTGATAATACGCAAACAATTCTCTGTAACTCTGGTATGAATTTAACAACAGCGCGAGACGCATTATTGTTGCGAGCTTAGCACACAAGTAGTCAGATTTATATGAACAACACGAATATAACTCTGAAGCATGTTCACTTTGAGATGAGAAAGTAGTTTTAACTGTTCTTAGCGGCATAACACCAATTTAATTTCCTAACCCTCCGTAATACGCAGATTGGATTGACTTGAGAAATCATAATTCGCTGTCGCCGACAATTGAGGGTGGTTTCCTATTGGTTGAAAAGAAGGGTTGTAGTGGCCATTTCACGTTCTGCAACAGGGCAAAGGGGCGCCGAGATCAGCGGTGAGCTTAAGTACTACCTGGAGGGTTTGTTGCTTACTCATGTACCATGCGATTGTGCTCTACTGTGCGGTTTTGTTTCTGTGTGTTTGTGATCACTTTTGAAAGCCCCGAAGCGCTGAAAGATAAACAATTGGCCGCAATAATAGGGCCACCGAGGCTTGGAGGGGTACTGAACTGAAGTCATCGACACTGATGTTGACAGGGACGACAGGAGCTCTAGAGGCTTCGAGAAGTGAGCGGTTTGATGGTGTCTTAGGCCGCTTGCGGCGTTTGAACGGCTGTCTGGGAGAGCGTCAATTGCTTCTTGCTGTTTATCGATTTTCTTGTATAATTCGATGTGTGGCGAGATGCCAATAAGTTCCATCCAGCCGCACTGCCCACTTTCTAGTTTTGTTTTCACCGATTCATGCTGGAGTGCTAGGTCAGCAAATATACTAGTGGAGACGGTAGCATCTGAGTTGTCTCGGAAATGTGGCGGCAATGCTGCAAAATTCGAGGCATTTACTGGCAGCACCGCCACAACACGACCTACATACTGGCCCCCACCGGTCTCATACCTAACGTACCTATCTTGAACGCCGCCATCGACTACCCGCACCGAAGACAAACACTTGCAATAAAAGACGCACCAGTATTGCATAGATCGCTACCCCTTTCGCACTGGGTGTGTCCCATAGGTTTCTAAGACACCATCCTTTTCCAAAAGACTGCCAAGCGCTTTTCCAAATCGTAGTTTTGGGTCAGCCTCAGGGAATGGTGCTCCCGGTGTCATGCGAGGGTTGCATGCCAAATAAATTCGAGAGCTGTCACCCAGGACTAAATACATTTGCAATAAGATGGCGGGGGTCACGAGGCCCTGAACTTGCTTGATTCGTCTTGATCTAAAAAAATACTCCAACACCGTCATCTTTTGGCAGCAAATGCTGCGTCCAGAGTGTTTGCACGGAAACCGATCTACACATTAAATTTCACTGCATGGCCAGAAACAGATGAGAAAATCCGGCATAATTTCGGGCGAGAGTTGAGTTGCTTAAATCCTTATAAAGTAATAATGGTAGTGGCTGCTTCCCGGAGATTTTTGGCGAGCTTTATTGATTTTGATCAGCCTCCAATCAGCTTATTTCAGAGAAAAATTGCTTCATATCATCACCATATTCTACATGAAGCGCTACACGCTTCTTTCTGTAGAGATTCGTTATCGCGCTACGATACCCGCTGAGCGTGACAGATCGTGTGCGATTTCTGGTGCTGCTGTATCTAACGTGAAGTTGACCAATAAGAGGCACTGTTATAGTCGGCGTCTGGCACTTACGACTTCTCGGACGAATTCGATTCCTGACCAGCCTATAGTGAAGACCAGTCAAATGACTGTCAATAAATGTCAAAATCCTTAATAATCTAATCAAATCATCTTACGATTTGGCTGCCAACTCCAGACAAAACTTATGAAAATACAAGAATATGTTATTGTTCGCAGAATAGATTTTTAGAGCTGTGAAATGCCAAGAGGTTTCAACTTTCCCGGTTTGAATCAAATAGCCACGTGTCATACAGAACGCATTCTACCAGCTTCGGACTTAACAGAGCTTCTATTTTATGAAAAATAAAGTACCAGATGTCGTTTCCCAGATTCTTGAAATTATGTCTTTATATGTTGATTAGAATTTTTAGTACTCAGTTTTGGCGAGAGTAGCAATTATTAGTTTTTTCGTACCTGGTTTTGGCGAGGCTAGAAAGACTGAGCGAAGCCCAGAGGTAAGAACAGCATCATGTACCCTGTCGTGTGCCTAAGTTCGTACAGCTTTGTCTTTTGATAGTAGGCGAAGCATACACACGTGGTTCGGCCGCAAACCATTGGAACCAAGCTGCCGCAAGGGACTGGGGTCCTTTCTTCTTGGAGCAAACGACTAGTGGCACATGAGTCTGCTGCATTTCAGACCGAAGCGACGACGCTGAGTGCGCGGGCGTCTGCAGACTGGTGGTAGCTGTACTGCGACTGATATTTGTTGCAGGTGTGCGGAGTTGAGACTCCACTGCTAACAAGCGCTCCTCAAGTCGTGTGTTCTGCAGGATAAGTACATCAATTTGCTCGGATTGTCGCTGTAGTTGCCGGTGCAAGGAGCCGGTCGGGTCGGCTTCGTGTTCAACCGACTTTGTTTCCTCAGACGGTGAGAAGGCACAGCGAACGGCGAAACCCCATGCCAACAACTCCGACTCAGCGATTGCGTGCTGTGCAAGGCACTCGCGTATCTTTTCGACCAGCACCGTTCACACAAGTGCAGCACGTCAGGGAAATGCATGAGCAACGTCGCCATCAGTTCGTCCGCCACATCTTCGTTTAAATTCAGAGTTTCATCGTCGAATAATATTGTGTTTGCGAACAGAAGCTGCTAGAACTTGCGAACGCGGATACTTAGCGGTGGTTCTAGCACCGCGAGCGACGGCAATCGCACGTTGTCTTTAGGCTTCCATCCGCTCAAGACGCGCGACACTTGCTGGTCAGCGCGTGTCGTGCCAGCATGTAGCCGAACGCCTTGTTCACCCGGTCGAGCTGCCAGCCACCCCTCTCAATGACCCAGTTCTTCGCGACGGTGCCGTCGTTCGCGTGCATGGCTCCGCTTCTGCGAAAAGAGTGAGAGGTGAGCTTTGGGGTAAGTCTAACGTTTTGCAGATTTGCATTTTCCATAACTCTAACGAGCAGTCTGTTCACGTAGGCTTGAGCCCCAGGCGCGGAGCCCTTTGTTTGCGACGCTGTGGCTTGTGTTGGGGCATGGTCATCTGCTTCGAGTTGCTCAACGAGGGTAAGCTCTTCTAAATCTTGAGGGTTGTCAGAGCTTCAAGTTTTTGATTGGAATTGCGGAAACATTCGTTTGCAGGGCATCGACTGCAATACAAGCGAGGCAGCTAAGCAGAAGAGAGGGCACGTAAAAATTGTTGGATCCTTGAACAAGGAAATGCCTCCCAGTACAGCCGTTTCGACTCGTTTGAAGCGAAGAAACAAAACCCCGCCTAGGAACAAAAGCATTAGTTAGTTGAAGAAGAAAAAATGTTGTTAGCCATTTTGCGAACCTGGCAGTACAGATAGCTATTGTTTTTCAACTTGTTCAGCGTCGGAGCTACGACCGTACAAGTACCACAACATCACAACTAGAGCAGCGTCCGTGTAGTTTGTATCATTTGACGCAGTCGTGTAGAGCAACCGCACAATTTCTTCTAGGTCTTGCTTAGAACACGGGGATTTTTCTTCTCGTAGCCACCGTCCTGTCGATTTGCGCAGTACTTTCCGAGCCCAGACAAAAAAATTGTAGCTGCGGTTTTACTAAACTACGTTGTACTGGATATTTATCCACTAACCAGTTCTTGACATTTCCGTAGTATGCTAGACAAGTGTTGGTGGCTAGATTTTTGCCTTCTGCTCTCGCTAAAGAATAAGCATATTTGTCTAACACAATACGCAGCACTTTACCTGTTTTGTCCCCGTTAATGAGGGCTTCCGCAGCGTCGAGCTCCATGTTTTCGGGAGACAGAAATGCGACGAACGATTTGATTGCCGTCGTCCTTGCCTTCTTGCTGTTACCTGGAGCCTGCGAGGCGATAGACATCACCATTTTCAGTGTCTGCGCCTTCTTCGCAAATGCTATGAAACTAACACTACCAATCGCTATTATTGGAAACTGCTCAATATTTTCAGAGTATGCATTTATACTGATTTCTTTATGCAGAAAAACATATTTTCAAAATATTCCGACCAAATATGGTTGGAATGGTCGGAAATTAGAGCGTGGTTTCTAATTGGTTGAAATGACGCCTTTAGGAAAGATGATTGGACAAAATGAAATGCATATACAAGTATTGGTCGGAAAGTATAGGATATTATACCATACAGTAAAAGTTCAACCCCAAGCACAGTTCTTACAAACTGCGGGCTATGGGGAAGCAGTTTACGGGGCCAAATTGATTATGAAGACCCGCTGAAGACACGACAACCAGTACAGCAGTCTAGAAGTTGCTCAGTGCAGCAGCAAGCTAAGGTCAATTCGCTTTTCAATTTGCTATTCATTGCACATGGCGTGCATAATCGGGAACAAGGACAAAACCCTACTAATAAAGATTTTTGGGGCGTTTGGGGATACAGAAACTTTGGGGGTGCAGAGCGAAAACTCCGCTAACTCGTGATAATTGGTGATCGTTGAAACAACCGTGTGGCATCTTCTCACTAAGTTTTGCCCCGTCCTATTGGCCAACTAGATAGTATTTGACACTAACATCGTTTTCATATATGGTTATTGTATAGATTGTTAAGAATTAGCAAAACTTTATCTATATGACTGGTACTTATTAGTTGAAACAACGAAATTTGCCCACGGAAACTTTGCGCTGATGATTTAGCGAGTTAAACAAGCTAATCACTTTCGAACTGTAGACCTACTGCCACTTGCCGCGAATCTGGTGCACGACCGGCTGGACTTGGGTCAACGTCGGCTTGAATTCGGCGACCGCGTCGATCTTGGCTCGGATCTCGGGCGTGATCTTGTCCTCGAAGTCCAGCGCCTTCAGGTTTTCTTCCAGCTGCTCGATCCTCGACGCACCGAGCAGCAATGTCGACACGTTCGGGTTGGCAACACACCAAGCGATGGCCAATTGCGGCAGCGTGCAGCCGATTTCCTTGGCGATTTCGGCCAGTTGGAGGGCCTTGACCGTCTTCTCCTCGAGGCCAGCAGATAGCACATTCTTGAATCCCGGAACGGACATACGAGAGCCCTGTTGCGCAACTACTCGTCAGTTCAGGAATCATGCAGCTTGTTATAGGTGATAGCATATACCTCGGGAATTCCGTTCGCGTATTTGCCCGTGAGCACCCCACTGGCAAGCCCAGAAAAAGCAGTCACCCCGTACTTGTACTTCTGCAACATCGGCGATAAACAAGTTAGTCCTTAGCACTTTAGCGCTTTCAACAGAACGCGGCGGCGAATACCTTGTACAGGTTGGTGAAGTCGTAATCCACACGAGAACGGTCGAGGATGTTGTAACGCGTTTGGTCGGCCACCTGCAGAAAGCAACATGAGTCAGATAGAATCATCACTTGTCAATGTCAGATCTCGACCGTACCGGACGAATGAGACCGAGGCGATCTGCAACCTCGCAGGCTTCCATGACCTCAGCGGCCGTCCACTCGCTCGTGCCCCAGTAGAACGCCCACCCTTGTTCGATCACGTAGTTCATCGCGCGAACCTGCAACACAATTTCATCAGCTACCATCGAATTCTCTCACTGCTGAAGACGTACAATCTCCTCCATCGGCGTGTACGGGTCCTGGCGATGACAGAAGACCACGTCGACGTAGTCCAGGTCGAATCGCTTCAGCGATCCCTTCATGCCTTCGACGATGTGCTTGCGGCTCAGCCCAGTGTCGTTCGGGCCGCCTCCGCCGCTGCCCAGCTTGGTGCCGAAGAAGAGCTTGGTCGTCAGCACCAGGTCCTCTCGACTCCAGACACCACGCTCGACGCCGGTCTTGACGATCTTGCCGATGAACGTCTCGGCCTCGCCATCGGCGTAGGTCTCGGCGCTGTCGAAAAAGTTGATGCCGCTCTGGAAGGCGCGCTCGAAGACGGCGTAGGACTTTTCAAAGTCCATCTGCATGTCGAACGTGACGAAGCTTCCGAAGCCAAACTTGGACACCAGCAGGCCCGAGTTGCCCAGGAATCGGTACTTCATCGTGTGCGAGGTCTTGGAGGCGGAGCTCATCTTGGTGGTCTTCAGTCGAAAGCAGTTGTGAGCTCGGATCGACGGTCAAGGTGATACCACCGTGTTTTGTCAATCAGCGGCTTGCAAGGCATCATAATCAATTCGATCTGGATCATCGACCCCAGCAGACAATTCTTCTGGACGCGAGGCGCTAGTCCATGTGCAGCTACATCAAGTAGACGGGCTACATGTGCTGGAGTTCGCGCTGGCCGTCCTGCTCGCCGAGCAGCTCAGCGCCGCAGTAAACAGCCTTGATGGGATGTGTCGGCCTTGTAGACCGCTCTGCGTCTCTTGATTGGTGAAATCACTACGTCACTGGTTCCAGAGCCACTTCACACTTTGCAATCTTCGACGACCATGGCCGAGCAGCTCGCCACGCGCCTGGACGGCTTCGACCAGCCCACCGTCTGGCACGAGTTCACGCCGCTGGCGCTGGAGCACAAGGCCGTGAACCTGGGGCAGGGCTTCCCGGACTGGCGCTGCGAAGACTTTGTCAAGCAGGCAGCCAAGGACGCCCTGGACGCCGATTTCAACCAGTACGCGCGGCCGCAGGGCCACAAGAAGCTCGTGGAGGTGCTGGCCAGGAAATACTCCAAGGAGTTCAACCGCCAGATCCGCTGGAACGACGAGATCGCCGTCGGCGTGGGCGCCACCGAGACCATCTACGCTGCCGTCAACGCCTTCGTGCAGGCCGGGGACGAGGTCGTCGTGTTCGAGCCGGCGTTCGACATCTACCACGCCCAAGTGCAGATGGCCGGTGGCGTGTGCCGGTTCGTGCCGCTGCATGTGAGAGCCTGCGAGCAGTCGGGAGAGAAAGAGTTCTACATTGACGAGCCCACGCTTGCAGCAGCCTTCTCGTCCAAGACGCGTGCTGTGCTGCTCAACAACCCGCACAACCCAACGGGAAAAGTGTTTACGAAGCAGGAGCTGGGGCTCATTGCCAAGTACGTGCGCAAATACCCGCGTGTGATTGTCGTCTCGGACGAAGTGTACGAGCACATCTTGTTCGATGGCAAGGAACACGTGCGGATCGCCAACATGGAGGGGATGTGGGAGCGAACGCTGACTGTGTCAAGTGCCGGAAAGACCTTCTCAGTGACGGGATGGAAAGTGGGCTGGGCCATCGGACCCAGCAATCTCATCAAAGGCATCTACTTGGCCAACAACTGGATCCAGTTCAGTGTCTCGACGCCGTTCCAGGAAGCGGTCGCCAACATGTTGGAGCAGGCAGAGAAGCCGTACAAGGGGTTCCCGACGTTCTTCGCCTTTGTGGCAGACCAGTACAAGCAGAAGCGCGACCGCCTTGCGAGCGCGCTCTTGGACGTGGGCATCGTGCCGATTTCACCGGGAGGTGGCATCTTCCTGTACTCGGATATTTCGGCTGTGAAAGTGCCGGAGAGTTTTATCGAGCCGGGCATGTCTTACGACTGGGCCTTTTGTCGCTGGCTTACCGTTACCAAGGGTGTGACGGCCATCCCAACGAGCGCGTTCTTTTGCGCGGACAACAAAGAGGAAGGCAGCAAGTGGGCGCGCTTTGCGTATTGCAAGACTGACGAGGCCATCGAGGAGGCCATCAAGCGCCTCACCAAGATCCACGAGCCGTAGATGATAGTCTATTGCGTTGGGTTTGGCTGCAACATGCTACCTGCTAGCAGTGCACTAGGTAGGTACCATGTTCACGATGAAAGCACCAAATGAAAGCGTCAATTTTTGACTGTTCTGCTGGCTGCAGCATGGGAAGAAGCCGCTTTTGGCGCTGAAGATAGCCACAATAACTATTGTGAGCCCTGAAGGCTTGGCACCTGCACAGCCATTCAGACACGTCGCGGTGGTGAGGTCAAAGTCAAGTGCCATGCGTGCCGTGCTGCAAGTGGTGCTCCTTCTGAATGTGTTTCTCCTGTCCACTGTCCAAGCGTTGTCGAGTTCGTCCTCCAGCTCGGTAGGAGAAGTCTCCGAATTGAACACTTCCGACAGCTGCGGTCAGCAGGAGTTCATCAACGACTGCTGGTACCCCGTGTCCTGCAAGACGTGTTTGTCCCGCAGCGGCTGCGCCGTCGAAGTCACAACCGGAGACTGCGTGTCCGTCGACGCCCCCAACGTCATCAGAGCTGCTGTCGGGCTTTACATCGACGGCGGAGTGGATTACTGCAGCGAAGCTGACCCCGCGTGCATCGCCTGCCGCAAGAGCAACTCGACTGACGTCTGTGCGGGCATCAAATCCTGCGTCTGCGTGGCCAAGTGCGAGCAAATCTCGCCCCAGCCGTCGCGTTGCGCCGGCACGAGCGACGTCAACACGAGGAGCTTCATCTTGGCGGGCGCCGTCGTCATGCCGTTGCTGATCTACGCCATGTTCAAAGGCTGCTGCGACTGCAACCTCAGCCGCATGCTGCGGAAGCACCGCGCCAAGCAGAGCCGCCGCCTTCCCGGCAGCTTGAAGCTCGAGGCGTGGTGGAAGCACATCAACCAGCAGAGCGACCCAATAGCCAGCGAGGGCTTTGCTGATCTCGAGCTGCGCTCTTGCTTCGTCCCGATGCAGAGCGCAAAGGAAAATATCAACCGATCAAGCGGAGGAGAGGAAGGAGTTGAAGTTGCCGATTCGACGACTGACATCGCCGGCGCCGTCGTGGCGACAGATCTCGCAGCAGAGTCGTCTAGAAACAACGAGCAGCACAGGGAGGTGACGGCCGCGCAGCTCGTATGAGTAGACTTGGACAGATATCGATATGAGCTGCATTGTGGCCCTTGATGCTTGTCAAGTGCGACTTCAACCGGTGGTACTGTCCGTTTTATGGTTGATGGGGGCAACGCGGGGCGCGTCACCGACTGATCAGCGAATCAAAAGATGGCTACATGCACGGGATTGGTTAATATAGGGGATGGGTTCGTGATGTCCAGGTCAATGTTGAAGCATCTCCATTTTCCCGGCGTCCAACCTCACTTTGCGTTTGTATGCGTTCGAGCTCTTCTCCGTGGGGGCCCAGCTTGATTCCTGCACCACTCCCTAATCGTCTGCTGCACTGAGAACACCCCGTCCTGATGCGGAGGAAGGAGCTCGTGTCCTTGCTCCTCCTGGCCATGGCGCCGCTAGCGCTCGCCGACACGTGCAACCAGATCTCCAGCTCCTACTCGTCCTGCCAGCGGCAGTCTCTGTGCGCTCAGTGCGTCGCCACCTCGGTACGAAATTGTAAATTTAACGTAGTCACATTCTTTTTATCTAACGTTGCTTCCTTTACCCAGGGCTGCGAGTACGACCTGGTGGACTCGACCTGCTCCACTCCCACCAACGCGTCGACTGCCGCCACCTACTGCAGCAACAGCGACAGCGTCTGCGCGGCCTGCTCCGTCAGCGCCAGCAAGCCCACTTGCACGGGTCAGGACGGCGTCTGCATCTGCCCGTCGCTCTGTGACGTGGTGGCCAACTCGTCGTCCTCGGACCAATGCACCACCAACAAGCAGAACTTCAGCATGATGTACGTGGCCGTGGCCTTTGGCGCGCTCAGCATCATGCTGCTGCTACATGCAGCGCAAGTGTGCGGAGCGGCGCGTCCAGGAGCAGATGGGTATGGTGCAGCGAGAGCTGGAGGCCCGTCGCCAGCAGCGTCGTCGAGAGAGCGAGATGCTGCGAGCCAGACGCCCCCAACTGTCGCTGGAGTTGGTGGGCTGGAGAGACCACGTGGAGCTGCACAAGCCGCAGATGACCAACGTGGAGCTCGAGACGTGCTACTACCTGATGCTGCAGGACAAGAAGGGCGACGGGGAGCTCCTCTCGGAGGATGAGCTCAAGGCCAGTGGCATTGGCGCCACTAGCTCACCGCTTGGCGTTCAGACGCCGCGTGACGGAGGTCGTGGAGCGACCCCTTACTTCCCCATGAGAGACGAATTCCCGAGCGACACCACCACCGCCGTGTCTGCGGCGTCGGACAGCGAGGACGAAGAGGAGAAGACGGACGTGGCCATCGACGTTCGCCCGGCCAAGTAACTTATAGCGTTTGTATGAATGTGCCGTGCGCTACGGCAAGAGTTTTGATTGAAGCTGCCAGTGACTGGAGCCCGGTGGCCCTAGTCGCCGATGAGGTGGACCACCATCGGATTCCGACTCTTGTCTGTACATTATACCACCAAAGCTCCGGCTCGCGGCAACAAGAGTGCTTACTTTTCCATTACTGTAATAACAAAATATGGACACTGGCTAACAAAGGAAGCTCCTGTGTCCTCGCTATTATGCATCATTTGGCGTCGTACGAGCACAGGCGAAGCTCTTCCAGCCAGGAGGAGTCGACTCACCGCGCAAACGCAGCAGGCCGGCCCCCGATATGAGCTGAGTCTTTAGAATGGTCAGCATGTTTTGAGCAGCGTTCACGTCTCGGTTCACAAAGTTTGTCCGGCATTTCTTGGATGGACAGCGAAGCACTGCTCGGTTCGGTTTGGGCGCTTTGTGGAACCTTGGACGCAGTCGAGCATACTTCATCTCTCCGAAGCACTGACAGCATAGCTTGCTGGTGCGAAATTCATCGACGTAAATGATTATCGCTCTCGCTTCGAGTGCTTTCATCATGCCTTTAACAGGACTAGGGGTGGCCCTTGATGCGAGCTCGGCGAGACCAGTCGCCATAACCGATACAAACTTGCGTGCTGACCTTCGGCACAAGCCGCTTGGCAAAGCCAGCGAGCGCACGCTGCTTCCTGACCTTGTTGGAAAACCTCCAGTTGCGGAACGCATGGTTCGAGGAGAAGTCAACCAAGAAGTCGAGCTCTCTCCAGAGTACGGTGAGGTTGTCAGCGTAAGTAGCGTAGTCGTGGGTCTTAACACTGGGGATGGCGGTAAGCGCTGCAGCGTATCTTGGGTTGTCCTGCTTGAGCCGTTTGAGCCAACGCTGCTGGTCGCAGTAGCCTGCTTTGTGTCAGTACTCGCGAGAGGAGATCTCCAAAATCTTCTTGCCATCTTTGTAGTGACGATTCTTCTTCTTTCGTTTGCGCCGACCCCGACTTTGAAGCCAGCGATTTCGGCGGCGCCGCTTGCCTCGCAGTCGACCTTCGCTAACGGCGGTGAGCATAGAACGCATTCCCGGATCCACTCCGATGAAGACGTCTGGGTGATACCCGGCGGGAAGTTGATAAAACTCGGGATTATGAGGCTGCTTCTTGAACTTGTACTTGTTCTTCAGACGACTTTGGTTTTGAGCAGCCAGCGAATGCTCGTAGTCGCAGGGTTTCCACAATAGGATTGAAGCATCCACTCCGTCCGTCTTGATCTCATTGGCAAAGAGATGACTAGCATAGTATTTCTTCGTGGCGGGGTCGAGGTCTCGAAAAGCATCTCCACGAAATGGCGAGTTCCGTTGGGCAGTCTCGTATCTTGATACATCAAATGCCATGCGCATGACCATCTCTTTGTTGTTCTTGAAGTGCGCTTCCAGCGTAGGTCCATGTTGCACCGGTTCTTGGCCACCACACAGACGCACGCCATGCCTCTGGAAAACGTGGGCGCACAGGTTGTGTAGCGAGCTAGCGTTGATGGTAATGTGCTGTGGTACAAACTTGTTGGCGTGTGGCAGCAAGGAAAACGAGCGCACGCCCTTCTCGCGAGGAGTATCAAGCTGTCGCTCCACCACCACCCTCAGAATCTCTCGCAAACGGCCCACAAAGTATCCTGTGTTCTCAAATAATCTTCGTTTCGTCGGGATCATGCCCAACATCAGTCGCACCTCCGTCGCTGGTTCTCCCACAGGGCCACCGCCATCTTGATAAAATATCTCCTTGATAATGCAACTGGTCTGCCTTGAATTGGTGCCGTATTTGATGGTAACGTACATGCGCAGACGCTTGATAAACTGCAAGACTACGTGGTTTTTGCGTTGACCTCCATCTGCGTCGACAGGTCGTGCAGCAGTGAGCTGTAAAACTTCATCATCACAGGACGGTACTGGTGAGAGCGGTGCCGGTTAACCTTGTACTCGTAGATCGTTTGAAGCAGTCGATACTTGGCTTCGATCTCCATGCCTTGGCCGGCGTGAACACGATCATACATTGGAGGGGACCAACAGAGCCGTCAGCACGCTTTTGCAGCACTTCGGTACAGCACGTGTAAAAGAACTCGTCGGAAAGATCTGGGCAGCGCCAACCAGAGGCACAACACTTCAACATGTGGAGATTAGCTACGTGCCAAGCCTCCACCGCGACTTTGTGAAGAGCCTTGACAGACGCCTCGATCTCTTCTCGCAGCAGATCGTCCGAGCAGACCTGGTTGAGCTTGCAGCTCACGGAGGTGTACATGTGTGACTTGCTCCACAGCACCTCTTCGAGGGTAGGAGCTCGCCGACCCATGGGTCTACGAGCTCCCAGAAAAGCTACTGGTAGTTGTGGGCGCAAGACGGCAAGACCGAAAGTGAACAGTGTTCACCCCACTATGACCCACGTAGCAAGTGGTGGCTTCGCAATGATTCTCAACGCAGATGCTCATATTTCTCCGATGAGCCGTGTTCTCTACCCTTCTACAATCCATGGAGAGCAGGAACCGAGAGCGACTACATGACGACGCTAATAAGCACTCTTGTTGCCACGGAGCTTCGGTGGGAAGACGCGACAAGCCGGAGCCAACAATGGTCCACCCTCGTCGGCGATTACCGGTAACTTGACGGCAACGGCGGAACGAACGTGTTGGTCATTCCATCGCTGCATAAAGAGCAAAGCCTTCAGGAGTGAGCAGAGGAAGGCAGTCTGCATCTTGCAGCATTTTGCCTTACCATGGCAAATCTCCTTGTCCACTGCTATAATAGTGCGCTACAGTACTTGGATGATGCTGGCAGTTGCAATGAGCCGGGCGGGGAAAGATCATCTCGACGGTGGATACCTGCCGAAATGGAGTGCCCGGACTGCTGCTCAACACGCGCGACCAACGCTCTCCGGGATGGAGAACTCGTCCACGACCAAGAAGCCCCGCAGATCCCGCGTACTGCGAGCGATAACTTGCCGCACCAGAGTTGTTGCCCGCTGCGGTCGGTGTACACACAAAACCTGACCTACTTGAACTTTGGCGATCGTCCTGCACCAAAAACGTCGCGGGGCGGTCAACGGTCTGTCTCAAGCACACCTTGCTGGATGGATGCGCTCGACCACTTCGAGACTCGCCGGGAAGCTCAGACAACCATGCGCGTGGTGTTGCTAGTTCTCGTTGCCGCCTTCAGCTCGCCGACATGGGCGATCCGGTCGGGTGTGAGCATTCCCGAGTCCAGCACCTGCAGCCACATCAACGAAGAGTACACGGCATGCCAACTCGAGACCATGTGCAACCTGTGCATTTCCACGTCGGTAGGCGATTGCATTCCGAGCAGCATTGCCGTAGTGAGTGCAGACTAACACTATTTTGCTGTACAGAGCTGCGAGTTCAATGCTGACGACTTGTCCTGCGTGACACGGAGCTCCTCGACCAACAGCACGACGTCGTACTGCGACTCCGACGACGGTGCGTGTGCAGACTGCGTTGCAACTGCAGCAGACCCAATTTGCAACGGTCAAGACGGAGTTTGTATCTGTCCGTCGCTGTGCTCGGCTGTAGAGCCTGCAGAGGACAGTGGGTGCTCAAGCGAGGACTCGTTCCTGCTGTACGTCGGTCTGTCGTCGGGGATGACCTGCTTGGGGCTGCTGGTGTTTATGGCGCTCAAGTTCAAGCGGAGACGCGCGGAAGTGGCGTGGCAGAATGCAATAGCGACTCATCGTCATCTCGAGAACGAGATGCTGCGCTCACGGCAGCCGCAGCTCGCGCTAAACCTCGTAGGTTGGAGAGACACCGTGGAGCTAGACAAGCCACAACTGCACAAACTGGGAGCGTGCTCCTACGTCAACGATCATGGAGAGAGGACGACAGACGAAGTGGGGCCGAGCACGTCGATGGAGACCAGCTCCACCATCAGCGGAGTTGCTGGGTCTCCGCGGTCGAACGCAGCAGCGTCTGAAAGAGAGTGCAACAGTGATAGTGACCCTGAGGGTTTCTACAGCGCCATGAACGACGGCGACGGCCCGAGCGCTGGGGATTCGTCTAACGACAAGTCCCGATGAGATGCTCGTATTGCGTGCAGGTGCTAGGACAATATTATCAATACACGATGCAAGCATGATGCTTGCTCTACAAATGGATGAGAGAGGACGGGCCTGCTTCATGCAGAGTGGTGTCTTTGTCGATCCGACCTACGCCTTCAACATGCTGCTCGGCTGCGGGGTCTCAAGTGCTTTCGTTCCTGAAATTGGTGTCTTGTGAAACGTCTTCGCACCGGGTCACTCTTATCGATGGAGCCTCTGGCAGCAACAAGTGGTCGTGCCGTGCCCAAGCTTCATTTGCTCAGTAGCTCTGGCATCGATACTGACAAGCGCTCGTTGCCGGACGGCCCTTTGAGTGAGCGACTACCGCGTCGACCATGGCGTCCCCAAGCTGATGCACGGGCAGGCAAAGTGCTTCCTACACGAGTTTCGACAGCGTCGACAGAGTATCTCGAGTCCCAGTTGCTGCCGCCGATGCAGCTCCGACCGGCTGCAGCGCCCACCGCAAATGGCACTTCTTCATCTTTTATTCAAACTACGAAGCCCGAAGCACCCTATGCTAGCAAGAATCACAGCGAGGCTGAATTTCAGGTGCTACACCCGGCGATCGATGAGCTGGCTGACGACCGCGGCGAGGATTTGGCACGTCTTCTGCTAAGTCGCTGGTCGATCCACGCTGGCGAGGAGAAGTTCACTTCAATCTCGCTCTTCTGCGAGATGAAGCTCAACGAGGCCAAGCGGATGGCATCGTGGGCCGAAGCTCCGAATCGATTCTACACCGTTGTGTGTTGCCAGTTGCTAGAGAAGTACATATCGCGACTGGCGCCAGGTAAGAGCTACGCCAGCAGCAGCACGGACCCTGCGTCAACGACGGCCGGTCAAAGTATTGCATTTCTGCGGCGTATCCACAGCGAGTTGGTAGCCTCCATCTTCTTGCCGCCAACACAAGCCCAAGCTCAAGAGTGTGGTGAAGTTGACTACGAGAATCGCACACCGTACTTCACAGTAAGACGTTGTACTCGTTGTTGTGTAGGATTCCATCACGTTAAAGCATTTTGATGCAGGAATTCAAGCGCTTACGTCGGAAAACGCAGACGTTGGTTGCGACTGTGAGAGAACGCGAGAATGCACGAACAACTCGCAAGCAGCTTCCAGCAAAGGTCAACAAAATCGTGACGCATTTGAACGCGCGTCGTGACCGGCAGATCGTCTCACTGACATTTCGAGGGTGGGCCCACGCAATGGCCGCACAGCGTCGAAACCGAGCGGTACGGAGGGTTCGTACGCGGTCAGAAGTTGCTGCCTTTGATCCTAATCCTTGTGTGTCCTTGATACCAGCTCAAAGTGCAATCTTTCCAAGCTACACGCAAGACAAACCTCACGGCCTGGTTTCGTGTTTGGCGGATTGAAGCTCTACGAAGAGCCTACCATCGCGAAAGTACAGACTACCAAACGATGTTGTCGGTCACGGCTTCCTCATTGAGCAGGAAGGACATTGCGATCGCAGAAGCCGAGGCCAAAGTCACATCCATGGCTCGCATCATTGACAGTTTGACGGAATCCAACAAGCAGCTTTCGTATCGAGTTGATCAGCTCGAGAACCTTGCAGCGGCAGCAGCATATGCTGGTGGAACGGATACCGGGAATGGCCACCATGATCTCGGTAATAGCGACAGCAGACAGTTCCCCAGCGCAGACGACAGGATCTCCTCGCTTAGTCGTAGACAAACCAACTACGAGCGCATTGACACCCTGCTCACGCAAGATGACGAGCGGATGGACCGCGCCAATCGGATGCTGCTGGAAACTTTGTTTGGCATGGCGCGCATGGTCGAAACGTGTGCCATCCAGATGTCCAAGGACATGATGGACTCACTCGAATACCAGCTTGACGGCAGCGTTCTTCAGCATCTCGTTGAGATGGTAAGTTTTCCAGCGTGTTAAGTTTGTAGTGTTTCTGACTGGTGTCCACCACTTTAGATACAAACGGAGAATGAGCTGAAAGCCAAGGCGGATGCAGCCGAGGGAGCCAGCTTGAGTGCTCTCCATCTCAATAAAAGTGTTGGTGGACGCACTTCCACCGCAATCACTTCATCATCCGCCCAAAGCACGCCGGTGAAGACTACACGCCCGCGGGCTGTGACTGTCCGTGATTTGGCTCAAATGCCAATCGACACGCTGCTGTTGTACTGGTTCCGCATGCACCTAAGCCTGTCGTCTTCGGTAGAGAAGCCTGGCGACCGCACCGTTAAGAATTTCACCACAGATCTCGCCGACGGACGCCGCTTCTCCTTCTTGTTGCATCGCCTCTTTCCAACATGGTTCGACGCTACGGTAAGACTGGAGCCGTTTGTTTCTTTGGTCGCGCTTGGACTCAACATTTTTTCCTCTAGATGGTGCACGAACTTGATGTCGATCAACGACTCCAGAATATCGCCACATTCCACGAACGTGTACAACCATCGCTTCCCCAAGTCGTCACTAGTGATACCATTCACGCATCCAACGGCACCGAAAATATTGCTTTCGTCGCTATGCTTTGGCACATCAGTGTAGGTCCCTCCTTGCATGATTCTGCACAAACTGGGCTAATATTTGTCGTATCCCTCGTTCACTTCACCTCCAGCGGAACAGTGAGGAAACTCAACATGGAGAAGCAGCGTGGAGACTTCCTCAATATCATCACAACCTGGAGACGTGTGCGTGGTCTGCTACTCGAGGTGAAGCGTATGAACGACAATTACGACTCTCTCATGATCGTCCACCTGCTGAAAGAGATGCGAACGTGCGAGACACTCTTCAAGCAGTTGCATTCGGAGCTTTCACAACTCGCTGTTACCTCGAACGAGGCTTCCAGTGCTCTGTCACAGATTGCATATAAAGCGCTGTCGCTCACTTGGGCTTGTGTGAGAGCACGAGACATTCACCCGCAAGTTCCGTTGGGGCTGGTTGATGAACGAACTCACGAGCGTGTGCGGGAATTTTCGCGAGTAGAGAGCTCGTGCATCCGTGATCTTCTTGTCCACGAGAGTGAGAACGCATACAATCAACTTCATCACCCCGCTGCGGCACTCGTGCGACGGAAAAGTTCAGGCATCGCATCGGTTCTGGTTGCTGGTTCTTCAATGGCGCCCGTTGTGCCGGAACGTGATGTAGACATCGCCACTGCAGCCATACGCCGCGTGTTGTTAGCATACAGCAAGGATCTCAACGATATCTTCAAACATTACAGGTACGAACCTCATCTCTTGCTTGACAGCTATGTTGGTGAACTTATGCCATCTTGACTGTTCGTAGTGCAACAGGAGGAGCTGGTAGTCTTGCTGCCATGAGCTTGACCGAGTACAACAAATTTCTCAAGGACTGTTTCTCGGGAGATAAAGTCATCACTCAGGAACTGGCAGAAAGCGTCTACAAAGCCGCACTTCAGCTAGAGCCAACTCCAACAGAAAAATCTGATGTGTCCACCAACGCAAATGCGAATGCCTCGGAAACTGCAGCGATTCCAGCTGATGATATCAGCCCAGTCACCCCGGAGCAACCTGAACTAACTGGTCGTCAGTTCTCCGATGCCCTTGTTCGACTTGCCGCACTAAAGTATGCCCCAGCTCCTCCTCCGCGAGCAACAAAGGCAGTCACGCTCGCGCAGCACCGATCCCAGTACTACCGCTGGACGAGCGGTTCCGCTTGCTCATGGAGCAGGATGTTCTTCCACGTGCACTGAGATCGCAACGGAGCTGTTCCGCGCAGAGGTAGCGGCGCCAAAAGTCCGTGATGTTTTCCAGCGCCACAAGCCAGTGTTGCAGCGAATATTCCGCTACTATGCATCGATGCATGCGCTGCGCGAACAAAACTCGACGATCTCGCTGGCTTCCTTCATCGTCATGGCTCGTGATTGCAAACTCATCGGCAGTTTTGTGACCGAACATACGCTCAAGCAGGTTCTCGTAAATCTACAGCATGACGATGGAGACTCCCCTTCTCCAACACCTGGTCCCAACGCAAACGAAGCTGAACTGGAGCTGCTGCGTGCCGACTTTACTGATTTCCAAGAAGCGCTTGCTGCGCTAACTGAATTCGTAATCTCCAACCCTTACGTTCCGCTGCACAAGCGTGTCGACCAATTCATTCAGGAGCTGCTCCTGCCACGCGCTCGCCAAAAGAAAAAGCCCGGTGAATAACCACACAGCTAACTTACCTTAATAGAAGTTCTTGGTTGCAGCTGCACAAAATACAACAGTAATGACAATATTCCACATACTAAGCACTCCACCTTTCCAGAATCCTGTCTTCACACCCTTTCTCTATTGTCCATTCGGCGTTTAAACGCCTCAACGACGTTGGAGCAGCATAGCAATAGTCATCGGCCCCACACCACCAGGTACCGGCGTCACAGCACCAGCAACCTCGCACGCCTCGGGAAAATTAACGTCGCCAACGAGCTTGAACCCGTCCGTATTCGGCTCTCCATGATACTCTCCACTCACATCGCGCACAAAGTTAATGCCAACATCAATGACAGTGGCGCCGGGCTTCAGCCACTCTCCGCGTACAAGATACGGTTGTCCGCAAGCTGCCACCACTACATCCGCTTGCCGCACATAGCGCGGCAGATCCACCGTCTTGGAATGACACAAAATTGTCGTCGCATCCCGCTTCTGCAGCAGCATGCTCACGGGGTTTCCTACTAGGTTGCTGCGTCCAATGATTACCGCCGTCTTGCCCTTCAACGGTGTGTGCTGTTCGTCCAGCATAGCCAAGATGCCCTTCGCAGTGCACGGAATCAAGTATGGGTATCGTCCGCGCATAGCAAGTTCCCCGGCATTGAAGGGGTGCAAGCCGTCCACGTCCTTGTCGTGCTGGATGCGGTCAATAATCTGCTGAGCGTTCAACTTGGCTCCTGGAAGAGGCAGCTGCACCAGAATACCGTCGATAGTAGGGTCTTGGTTGAGTTCCTCCACCTTCTGCTCCACTGTCTCCTGCTCGACCGCTTCGTCGAATAAGAAATTATCAGATCGAATGCCAGTGCGTCGACACGCCGCGTTCTTGTTGCACACGTAGAGCGCCGAGTCCTTGCGGTCTCCGACCATGATGAGACCTAGCGCTGGAGACTGAAATGTGCCGTTAAATACTGCGTTAGATAGAGATATTGTAATGGAATTAACTGCAGGATACGCATACCCGTCCGTACTTGGCTGTTAGCCGCTCCACGTCGCCCTTGAGCGCCGCCCGCAGCGCCTTGGCAATGGCCTTGCCGTCGATCACTCGCGCCATACTTGACGTGTGGCGCTGATTTATTGTGTTATTGTTGGCTCGTTTCTACACTAACAATTTTAATGAGCCAATCACATTACTTGAAGACGTTTCGAAATATGACGCAAGTGCAGGTGGCGCAGTCTTCGGCTGTGTGCGTCTCGGCGGAGCTTGTGGGCGCTGTGACTGTCGGCGATCGCTGTGCGATTCATCCTGGGGCTGCTGTGCGTGCGTTAGGCGGATCTATCACACTAGGAGAGCGCTGCTTCGTGGAGGACGGCGCTATCTTGACGACGAGCAAGAGTATGACTATTGGGAGGGACAATTTGTTCGAGAGCGGCTGCGTCGTGCAGAGCGCCCAAGTGGGCGACGGCAACTGGTTCGAGCCCGTGCAGAGGCCAGAGAGGGCTCTATCATAGGCAACAACTGCCTCCTCGGCAGCGGCGTCGTGGTTAATGAGGGCGAGACGATCCCGGACAATTCCATTTTGGTGGTCGTGCAGACCCCTCAGGGCGAGATGAAGCGAGTGGTGCGTCAACAAAGGACTATTTGGTCAAGACCCACGCCGGACTGATCCAGAAGTACGCAGAGATCTTCCCCAGAGGGAGCAAGAGCGTCTACGCGCTCGAGAAGCACCACGAGCTCGTGCAGTAAATTGGGTAAGTGAAATGAATTTGATTTAGGTCATTTCTTTCTGTCGTTGAAGAGCCGCTTGATTGGCAATTTTGGATCTGTGGCGATGAAGTGGATAGCATGGATATACTGTGGAGGTGTTGGTGTCGCAGCAATTGCAAGTGATCCTGTTACAACAGGTAGCAGTTCACAAGAAGGTTCTACGTCTAAAGAGGATCTCAGCTTTCCGGTGTCGTTTGCTTCGATTGTGAACCGCTCAGTGGTGCTAGAACATTTCCCTGAGACTCATGATCTTAGGGTACGTAGTGTTGTGGAAGATGCTGAAGATGAAGGCACAATTGAGAGTTGCAGCGTGACGTCCGAGTCTTGTCAAGTTAGAGGCGGCGACGGTGGTATCGGCAAGGACAATGAAGCAGAGCGTGAGGATCCTGGGCTCCACCCACCTCCACTGCAACCTACGGATCGATTAGTACGAGTGGATGGCCAAGAGATCTCGGTACTCTCGTTTCAAGATGTTATCGACGGTCCTGCTGGTAGTGTAGCAATTCTACCATTGTTCAAGCCGGTGGACTCCGTGCACGTTCTTTCAGGTTTCGCACGGGTGGAAATTCTGTTGCCAACGGAACTTGAGTTTGAGCCTGCAACAGAAGGCCGCAAGGAAGATATTACGAAGTGGATACAAGCGAAAGCTGCCTGGAAGGCCGAACAAGAGGCTCGTGAACAGGAAATTGCGAATAACAAGGAGCTGCAAGAGCAACTGGAAAGGGAGCGACAAATAGAAGAGGCACGACTCAAGCGCGAGCAAGAGATCATGGAAAAGATGGACAAGGAGGAATATGAGCGCACTCGAATGACGCCGCACAATATGGTGTCGGGAAAAAGGAGGGACGGCCTGGAATTTCGCTACGAGGTGGAGTTTACTACTCAGGAGCAATTGGGCTGAATTGGGACCTACATGCCAGAGATAAAGCAATTGTTAAACATCTCGACAAAGGTTTACCTGCTGCGAAACTTCAAGTTATCGAGTCGCGCGACCAATTAATACGACTGAACGGCGTTGATACCTCGAAAATGGCCCCAGAGGAAGTGGTGGAAGTGTACCTGGGGTCATCCACACCCAGACGCCTTGTTTTTCTGGTCCAAATGTCTGCTGAAAGAGCGGCAG
>JAAVTH010000652.1:0-27784 GCA_011947325.1 Phytophthora macrochlamydospora | reverse complement strand
TTTTTACAGACCAAAGGGGTTAGTGGAATAGTGGCTAGCGATGTAAATATGTTTAAAGATGTATTTCTCGACGCAATGACTCCTTCTACCATCTCTTTGTGGCGCAGAATGCACTGTAGCGTAATCTCGCCCTTTACCAGCACGCCTGGTAGTCTTAGGCCAGATACTGAACGCTCTTTGTTTTGAGGGTTGTATCCTCCTTCGCCTGCGTCGTCAACCTGTCTGGCTTTGCCCTAGCAATCTCCTAGGTCGCGCCGGCGCTCGTCGTCCACTGACGACGGTGCCTGCTTTACTAGTACTAGGCTACACTACAGGTACTACTGAGGCACTACCACGTCCGTAGATACACAGACCCTGCAAAACGGCACGCTTACCGCCCGCCAACCAACGTCGGCGTCGCCTGCTCGGTCACTTCGGCGCTTGGTAGACTCTCCAACACCGGCCCTATTCACCGCAACTTGCAGCAGACTTGGAGTACGCTTACTCCGACCTGCTGACTACGTCCGCCGTACTACTACTCGACCGCACCTGTCACCGCCGCTCCTACTTCGTCTCCTTCACCGTGACCTCGGCCAGCGCTACGCACCAACCGGGCCTACTGCTCCGTGGCCCACGACAGTGCCGGGCACCGTCGGGGTCTACTGCTCCTTCTGCTGCTGACTCTTTGCCGGCCTTCCTCGTGGCGCCGGTCTTCTGCTTCGCCGTGGCCTTCACCTCGTCTTCCCTGCTTCGTTGCTGCGCCGCGATGTGTAGACTCCTACTCGCTTCGCTCACTTCTCCGTGCGGCTTCCACGCGCTCTCACCTGCTGCCAGTACCGCATGGCGGTCTCACGTGGCGGTATCGCCGCGGCTGCCAAGTCCCACCGTCTCCGGTATCTGCTGGATTCTGCTGCAATCTCGAGGTCTCCGACCGCCGGCTGCTACTGCTACCGTACAGACCCACAGTCACGTATGCTCTTCCGTATTCCGTCACATCTGCTGCTACCATCGGATCGTGGTTACGGCTGCCTATCAGTGCCTCATTACAGCACTTCAAAGTATTCACTTGACGATTTCACTTGTTGGATATGCGCTAAACATCCGATCAATATCAACAGCCGTTTTTGTACGTAAAGATCTGCAATGTGTAATTTCTATACCATCTGACCAAAGCGTTACAGAAAGATGGAACCAACTAGATGGAAATCTGAAGAGAGCTCGCGAGGTTTAAGGGTTTGACGTACACCTATAGCGATGTTGTCAGTCGCATTATCTTTTTTCTCGAGTACGTATTCCATTCGTTTTTCCGATATTTCAGGGAGAGTATCAATTGACTGTTGATGCTGGTCGACCTTTTGTAGATCTCGACGTTTACAGGGGTTCCTGTTAACCGCGTCCACTGAGACTCGCTCGCTCTGCTCTCGGTTTTCGTGCAGATCATTACGGACATCGATGCTGGTGGAGATGGATGTCGACGCAATGGATGACTCGGCGAAAGCTTTGCTGTAAAATATCGAGTATGATAAACGAAGGATGCGAGACAAAATTGCAGAATGTCTCACTGAGGTTTGACGCATCGACAAGACCAGGGAATCTGTTATCGCACACTTAAAGTCACAGTTTCGTCTGCCCCATCGCGAAAATGTGGCGGCAGCAAGCAGGTCTCCTATACGCGTCCAAGATATTGGTCACAATTCTCTTCATTGCGCGAATATCTGTCCCGCACACCTCCAATAGACCAACCGCAGCGTAAGCAGACACTCACTATTGATGGCCCGTCAGTACATTCGCCGGATTCAAATGTATCGGCCCCTTTTCGCACTAAATGAGTGCCATAGCGTTCCAAGATGTCTACATTTAAAGTAGTTGAGACAGAGCCATGCTAAATCGAAGTTTCTGATCGGAACCCGGAAACAACTGGCTGGGTGGCAAGCGAGGGTTGCTTCTAATATAGACACCTAAAACAGTTACCCAGTGTGTTGACGAATTGAAAGAGTTTGCAAATAGATACCGAGGATCAGGTTATCCTGCACACTCTTGAATAGTCTTTGTCTTGAAAAGCATTAGTCTCACGCTGTCGTCGTTTGCCGAGAGATGTTGCGTCTGGAGATTCTAGACGGGCACCGATCTGCACATTAAATTCCACTGAGCTGTCACAAATAAACGAGAAAATCCACTTCACTGCGAGTGATTGTAGATTCACACAATTCTTGGTAGAGCGAGTAAGTAAGTGGCTGCTTTCCCGAGGTTAAGCAGATCCATGCGCTTCGATAACCACTCAAAGTCACAGATCTGGTAATACTCATTCTGTACGGAAGAAACGTTTTAAGACACCAGGAGTGAACTCCATGAAATTAATACCATCAGGTTCGTCAAAACTCGACTGGTGTTTGAGTATTAGTTGGCGAGCTCGTTCCTGATCCATATCTTGATTGTGTTAATGTTGCCTGTGTACTTCCTTTCTCGTTTGGAAAAGTTGCAAGCGTCATGTACCGCCTTAGCGTCAGCTACTGGAAGAGCAGTTCCTATCCCTCTCTATCTGCATCTGTGTCGCTCTTCTAGCACTGCTGAGAATTGAATGTCCGGAAGTGACTCGACAACTGCAAGGTTTTGACCAATCAGATGAAGATTATATCATAGGTTGCTGCGCTTACGATTTCTCGAACAAATCCGATCCCATGGTCACTAAACTAAAATGAACTCAAGAAATTAGCGAATCCTTAAATACATACGCTTATCTGCCTACGTTCTTCCAAAACACTCCTTATAAAACTTACGATGAACGTGAATGCCAAGTATGTCGCATCCCGAAAGATGTCGATATTATAGACTTCAATCACTCGCAAGCCATCATCACACTGCCATCGACGTTTTTACTTACCGCCACTTGTTCATCGTGTCCAATGACGGGAATACTTCCGAGCACGTCTGCCACAGCTGTCCTTTAGAGATATCTGAGGTCCCAACAAAAGCTGTGGATTTATTACAATGAACGCAATGTGAATGCATTTTGCCAGGAAATTGATCTTTCCTGAATTTATCAAAACCAAAAGTGTGAAGATCCTCCTTGCGTCAGAAAACCCCTTTCCATGCCCTATCAATCTATCTACAGCGCATTAGACTTGATCAACCGACCTGATCCCAAACAACTTCATCTGCCTGATAATTGTATGTGAACATCGCAGTCAGTGATGATAGAAGGTAAATTTGCTCCGATGCGTTGCACCTGAAAATGAAAATACATGGTCTCGGCGAACGAAATTCGTAAAAGGAATCGCAAATAATATCCTTGTTGTAAGATGAGCTAATAAGCAGCCGTGCACAGAAATTCCCAAAACAAGAATACAATGTATCTTAGAACCGAAGGCCTAGTCCACTGATAGCATTCATAATATAACGTACCGTAGTACATGTAAACAGACGGGTATTTAGTTTGAAAGAAACGTCTTCTGGAGTACCCTACGCGATGATTGTATGCATCTACGAAATCACTCGAATATGCCTGCCAAGGTACCTTCAAACATGTTTGTTCGAAATGAAAGTGTGTTCAGCGTTCGTTGTTTACTTAAAGCTTTCCGGCGCACAACTTATCGAATTTCAATTTCCTGCTGGTTCGTTGTGTGCCGTTGGTGCATTCTGTCGGCACCACAACGATGCTGATAATGCAGAGTGTGTTCTGTTACCGTATGCAAATATCGTTGCGATCTTCCAGCATGGTTATCAATTGCACGACGTGCGTTTCAACAACTCGACGTTTAAACTTCAATTTCCTGTCCAAAACAAAATCCAAAGGTTAGACTCGCCCCAAAAATACAAAATCGTATCTACAGCTACGCACCTATTCTCTGCATACACCAACTCCATAACTACACTCCTTTTTTAATGTCCATCCTTCTTCACCTCTTTCTTCTTTGGATTGTGCCGCGTAGACCCTTTAATGCGAATCTGACTCCAGTCCGGCGCAGTCTCTCCGTGATAACCATAGTTGAAAAACAGTTCTTCGCCCTTCTCAATATCTTGCTGAGCCCAGATGGAAATCCGGTGCTCGCCGCCCACCGTCAGCACTTTGCCCTTGCATTTCTGCCCCACAGCCGAGTGGTTCGCGAATTTGCTTTTGTTTCCGATGCGAATTGCGTCAACCACCGTGTCGTCGTCGGCATCAAACAAAAAGCTGATCGTCATCTTGTCGTAAATGCTGCCGCGGCGTTCTGCCTCGTCTTGTGATAGAAGTGCGCCATGGTACTCGTAGATAAACTCACCGCGTTTGATGGGCTCCAGAGCAAAGGCGCCCCAGCCGTGGGTGGTCGAATATGCGACGCCAACTTTCTTGTGTAGGCCACGCAAGATATTCACGTTACAACAAATGCCTAAATCCAAAGCAGACATATTCCTGCGCTTCTCGTCGAAGATTAGTGCCGGGACTTCGCTAGCGCCGCAGGTGAAGCACAAGTCCGGGTCACATTCACGAGCAGCCACGAAGCAAGGGCATGCCTTGGTCCTGCAGTTGCCCAAACTGCATCTGCACCCCGGAAATCTGCATAACAAATCAAACTGGTCAGCATTTCTGCAATGATTCCAACAAACACAGAGCAAATAACAAACCGGTTGGGGCAATCGCGGGGACAGGAACACGCTTTCCCGCAAGTGTGGTCGCGCGACATGCACGAGCATTCCATCGTGTTACAAACACCGCTGTGGTCGCAGGGTTCGTACTCGTGGTTGGTTCCTTTTTCTTTCATCCGATTGTTTCGCGTCCTATTGAGCAAGATGCGGTTGTTGCTGTTGCGCGACGTGTGCGTCCTGTTCCGCTTGCGGCCGTTATTCTTCGACTGGGCATCAGGGGACAGTACCATGTCATCCATGGAGCTGGTCCGAATCGGCTTGGTTTTTCTTTCCGACTCCAAGAACGCCGCTACTTCTTTGCAGGTTGTCGACTTCACCATACCAGAGATTAGGCATGGGTTGTCACCGATAATGGTGTGAAGCTTTCTCAAAAGAACGAGCTCTGTGTCGCTTAGTACTTTCACTACTTCCAGTGCGGTCTCGTCAGATGCTTCGGCAGTGGCTGCCTTGCTGCACTCGCCCGAACATTTCTCGTCAGCTGAAAGAGATTTTTAACCGCTGCTTTCACCCAAGCGTGATGGGAATCGTCCAGATACTCGGATGCATCAGCCACCTTCGGGTATTTCACACGGTGGGTTTGAGATGATTTTCTTCTGGACGGACGTGCAACTTGTTTTTTCAAACTTCGGCTCGCCAGGGTACTAATTCTCGTCGCGGAGCGCGACGATCGCCGAGTTTCATGTGCTGCGCCAGTGGCTGACGCATCATCTTCAGCCGTGTCGTAACAAGTCTCGCTAGATCCACGACTCGCAGCAACGTCTTCATCAGTGTGTACGCCGTCGCTGTGGCCGTGGAAATCGTCGAGTTTGTTATTTTCATCGGTGCTAACACTGCTGTTATCCAACGGTGTACTTCCAGCAGGACTTTTGCTCTCCGGGGTTTTATCTGACGAATCTGCATCATCTTGTCTTCTGCAGCAGCGAGTGCCACCGGAGACAAAAGAAGAGGAGGATTGGTTGGATCTACTCGATGCGAAGGCAGCGGATGCTGAATACCGTGCTCAACGCAATGGTACACGTAGCACATGCGGCAAAACATGTCGCGATACGTAACCAGCAATTCCGTGTAGTCTTTGGTCGGGCGCAGACCCAGACCGTAGCCACGGTTGGCATGGCATCTCGCGAGGTTGGAATCAAAATAAGTCGGTGGAGAAGCAAATCGCTCAGCTAATGTCCCTTCGGAACTATTCTGGCCAGCAAGCAGTGGCTCTAGCGTTGCAACTTTTGCCAGCGGGAACTGTGGCGACTTGTTCGCGATCAGTTCCTTCGCTTCCTTAATACGCCGAGCAGCAAGTCTCACTGATTCATCCACTTTCTTAATCTCACTGTAATCGGAATACGCTTGCGCAAAACCAGGCACTTTCTTGAGCGCAGCAAATACTTGCTCAGATGTGCCGCATTCACGAAGCACAAGTCGTAACAAGTACTCGTTCACTTCGCCATCTAATCCACTCGACATACGCGATTCCTTGGCCCCAATAGCATCATACCATTCGACACCGATATCTCCTCCATCATCATCGTCATCAAAATACGGTTTATACCGCATAATCGGGTCGTCTTCCACGCGAAAGTTGGCTTTCAAACCAATAAAAGCCGTGGAGCTGCTCAATGGGCGGATTGCAGGGAGCTGGTTGACGTTCACGCCAGCAAAAAGACGCTCTTTGACCGCAATCGTCTCGCCCCACACGTTTGTGTAACCTAGAGATGCTGATTGAGTTACTTTTTCCTGTTTCATTTGATTCAGCAGTGACTTATCAAGAGCCGACACCTTGCCCAGATGCTTCCAGTTCACTAGAACGTACGCAAATGTCAACCCCGACACGGTCAATAATAAGAACAATAAAACACACGCAGCATAACTTACATGTTGGCACTTTCCGCTGAGCTTCCAGATACGCTTTCGTTTTAGCCCGCCCCTCAGCAATAACGGCAGCTGTTTTCTTCAGGTGACAAGCTCGGAGCCGAGGGAGCTCACGCTGAATAATATCTGTGACTCGGTTGTCCATGTCTTCCTGAGTGACGAGTTGCTCGGTCGTGTCGCTCATCAGCTCAGACGTCATGAACTGCATCGGCTTGCCGAACTGCGGCAAATCTTACACTTGCTTCTCAGGTCTCCATCCTTGTCTGCTTTGGCCATCACCAACAGAAAAAATAATTAACATCACGAGCAGCACAAAAGTGCACAACGAAGTCAACGCGTACCGTAAGCCAGCAGAGGTTGATCACATTCCGAGTGAAAGGGAGTGTAACCCCAGCATCAACAGACAGAACGTTAGGTGGTGCCACTTCGACGCACACGTTTCGCCACATGATGGTCGGCATCACAGTCGTTGATGCGTCTCTGTTTGGGCAACGAGACCGTGGTAGCCTGAATCTGGGGTGGAGCTTGAGTACTGGGTTTGGACGACGAGCGCTGAGAAGCACTTCCACGCTTTTTACTGGCGGCTTTTGACGATTTCTTCGACGGCGCTTTTTCTTGCTGGTTTTATTCCCGCCACCGGATTTCGTCTCACTTACTGACGAGGAAACTTCTTGTTTTGATGGCTCGACAGTTTGTTTCGGCTCCGAAGGCATATACTCGCCATCGCTTTCTTCATGGTA
Source organism: Phytophthora macrochlamydospora (assembly GCA_011947325.1). Taxonomy (NCBI): domain Eukaryota; phylum Oomycota; class Peronosporomycetes; order Peronosporales; family Peronosporaceae; genus Phytophthora; species Phytophthora macrochlamydospora. The sequence continues at coordinate 20,579 of JAAVTH010000652.1, read as the reverse complement.
ATCCACGCTCAGGCTAGAAGCCTCTGATAGCAACTCAGGTCGAGGTGAACGCTTAGGTTCAGGTTCACGCTCATCAATATCATCGCCGGTCTCATCTCCACTCGATTCCGATGTTGACCACGTTGTGCCATCAATAACATCGCTAGCGTGCGGATTTCCAAACGAAAAGAGCGAAGTTTGAGCCCCTTCCTTGGTTTCGTCTTATTCGGAGATGCGCCACGTAGACGTGCTAATTCCCGCTCCTGAGCAACCACATCCCTGAGTGACATTGGCTTCGCATGAGCTCCCCAGTAAGAGACGTGCGATCCTCATCAACACTCGAACTTGACGAAGAGTCGTCGCTAGCAGCAGGGAAGTCAAAATCAAATGGCGACGGAGATGCAGTTTTCTTCAGCACTGCGCTCTTCGAATGCGGCGTTCCATGGTCCGTTAAGTTTGTATCGCTGACCTTCCTCTTCATTGCCGGTTGGCGAGTAATACTGCGAGCTGGGGGCTTCGTTTTGCGAGGAGAGGTTTTCCGATGCGCCTGAGCCTGCAATCTTTCAAGCTCGCTGCTGAGCCTGCAGCTCACTGAAAGACAGCGCGTCCGAGAACATTCGTCCATCTCGACGCGAGAAACGACGCGACATTGCGTCGTCCGCATCGTCTTCGTCAGAGTGTTCGCTTGCGTCTGACTGGTCCACAGACGGCTTCCTCTTCTGCTTCATGTTTTTCTTAGCAGGAGCCACGGGCTCGGGCTTCTTAGGCTCGTCACTGTCCTCCAGTTCATCCGTAGACTCCACGTCGTCATTGGACGAGTTCCTGGAGCTCGCAGCTTTGTCGGTTGCTGGAGAGAACGAGAACTTGGTGGTAACTGGAGGAGCCACGCGAGGCTTCTTGGCTTGGCTGGGGCGGACATCCGAGTCCGAGTCGGACGAGCTGAACTGTAGCGGGGCGTTCCTCCCGCCGCCAACGACCGGAGTCGCCTCCTCCTCGTCGCTGGAGTCCACCACAATCACCGCGTTGGCAGACATGGCTGCACGAAATAATTACAGAGCAATTGCGTTAGATTTAGAGCATTATGGGAGACTGCGGGAGGCGCCAGAAGCAACTCAAGACACAGAAGACGGAGTGGAGATGGCGATGGCGATGGATCGCGAGCAAATGTGCATGGTACAAGCAGTGGAGGCGCTCACCTGGAAGTCTCTTCCGTCAGCCCTTCGTTGGCTCCCGCTAAAAAGTGAGCCATGCAAAATTAGGGAGATTATAATTTGAGGACATTATAAACATTATTTGAGGATGTTGGGCAAAACATAGAATCGTATTTGACGATGAACACGGTACGGTCAACAAAGGTTTTTCTCACTGAGGAAACACAAACCACTAATATGTTTTTCGATGAAAGCATACAATGCTGAACGCCTCTTCTCGTTCACCCAGCTCTGTATCACCAACCTACGCCGTCGGAATCTACCTGAAATCAACGGACGAAGGGAAATAAGAACGCATGGACGAGCTACCGGGGTATTTTGCGAGCGCCCCCTCCCACACACACAAACACACAAACAGACACACACGCTCGCACACTTACCCAATCACTCGCACATACACGCAAAATTAACAGTCTTGCGCTCTACCGACTGAGCTATACGAGTTAAGTGTGGGCTTCCTCGCAGTCAACCAACAACGAGCAGCCAAATGGAATTGTTGTATTTGAGGTTTAGCCTCATTCAATATGGGGGTAAATTATGGGTCAAGAAAAGGGTCGATAGATACGTTGAGAAAGAAGCAACCTGCTATGAACTGGGTGAGCTCTTCGCTCGAGCTGGCGGGCTCCTTACTGGAGTCCGTGGACCAGCAGGCCGCACTCACACTCGCCGGTACGAACTGCAGTCTCCTCTCTCCGTGCTCAGCCAAAATAACCTCTCTCTATCGTCTACAGGAGCCGAAGATGAAGAAGATGCAGAGCTCTCGTCATCTGCCAGCACTCGATTGAGCCAAACGTCGGACAGAAGCTCGCTATCGACGACAAATGACGAGCCCGAAGACTCCGTGAGTGAAGACGGTCCAGCTACCAAGGCGGAGAGCGTGTCGAGCGTCGACTCGAGTCCTGCGAAGCCTCCAATCCGTGCCAAGATGACGCCACCTCCCTCTGGCTCGGGAAACAAGCTCTCTGGCTTTGTGAACGCCATCTCCACACAGCTGGAGAACGTCTCCTCGGGAAGAGGAGGTGACCCTCCTCTTAGCAGCAGTGGATCGCAGGCGTCCACGGAGGAGGAGTGCGCTCGACTGCAAAAGGAACTGGCTCGTATCAAGACAGAGCTGCGGACGAAAGAGAAACAATTGGCCGGTACCCAAAGAGCATGCAAGTATGCGAGGAAGAGCTGGTAGCACTGGAGCAAGAATGTAAGGAGAAGATTGAGCAGGTTCAACACGAGGTAAGTGGGCGAAATATCTTGGACTTAAAGGTAGTTTACTTATATTTTTGCTTGCAGATAGCTGCGATGCAACAAGACAAGAACTCGGACGAGCAGAATTTCATGCAAGCGCTGGAAATGAAGGACAAACAGGCGCGCGCCATGAAGGCCGACTTGGATGCGCTGACGGAGGCTAGACAACAAAACGCCGCCGAGATTGCTTCGCTAAAGGCTGAATTGGCAAAGGCGGTCGAGTCGAAAGACACACTGTGGACATCGGCAGCATCAGCTAGCAATGAATCGGAACAACTGATTCAGTCGCTTCGGGCAGAATTACAAGACACGCTGACAGCGATGAACAACTTGAAGCGCGAGTATGCCGACTCGAAAGTAGCGATGTTTTCTAGACAGTCACAGCTCGAAAGTACCAACACCGAGCTGGTGAACAATGTGGCCGAATTGGAGCGCGAACTTGCGAAAGCAAAGGAGAGTGCTTCAGCAACGCAGAGTAGCTCTGCTGGTGGTGGTGGCGCGAATGCTGATCTAGGAGCCCAATTTGGAGCAAGCACAGGCTTTGCGTCGATGAACGACGAGTACCGACGGGTGCAACAGACGCTGGTGCTTACGAAGAAATCCCTACACGACGAAACGCGAAAGAGTGAGGTTCAAAAGCAAGAAAATATTGCGTTGCGAGAGGAGCTTCGTCGGCTGAAACAAGCGCTGGAAACTGCTCAAGCAAATGCTGCAACTCAGCTCCAGGCCGCGGTCGACGAGAACGCGAAACTAAAGGATCAAGTGAAGCAGCTATCGGCGCATTCAAACGCGACAGCAGCTGCCAATGGCGAGCTGCGTATCCAGCGACTGACAAATCGGCTGATCGAGAAGCAGGAGACGATCGACGCCTTGCGTAACCGCGTGACGACGATGGATGTTCGTCTACAGGACTCGCAGTTGCGAGCGCAGCGTGCCGAGGAGAAGCTTGCACGGATGGAGCAAAATGGCGGCATCGACGACATGGAGATGGCGACTCCAGTCGGCAAGCCCGGAATGAGAGGCGGCGTCCGTTCTCGACCCAACCGGATGGCACACGCGATCTCGCGCGTAGCCCCCGTCGTCGAGCGCAGTCACCACGTTCTTACTGCGCTGGACGTGCTGGATCGCTGGCTGTTGTTCCTGGGGCGAGTATTTTTGCAAGCTCCGTTTGCTCGCCTGGGCATGCTCTGCTACCTCGTGCTGATCCACTTTTGGGTGTTCATGATTCTGAGTTTCCACACGAGCCATCTCACGGAAGAGATGCAGCTCGCTGAAGCTGCAGAGGGTGCCGTCGTCGAGCCTGGGGAAGACTTGATTCCAGGAGCTCATTAAGTAAATCTGTTGAAGCCGAAAAGCTGCAGTTTGTGACGGAGCCAGCGTGCGGTGCCACATTTCGTTCCACCGATCCGTTGCGTTATCTTGCTTTCAGTATGGGTTCTTGAGCCCGTACATTTACGTGGCAGTAGTCAGCGCGTGATGTCAAGTGTCAATCGTCAGTCAGTCTCCGATCAGCTTCCGACTCGCACAGGCCGCTCCGAACCATGAGCCCGACGCCCGACGCGCCCGTGTCCACCGCCAGCGAGGGCGTCCCCAGCGTGAGCTCCGTGCGCTACGAGTCGAGCGCCTCGGACGCCGAGGTGGCGTGGCTGCGGCGCTGCCTGCCCATCTTCGTGCAGCCGGACGTGGACATCAAGAACCGCAACGACCTGGTGAAAATCTTCTTCCGCTTCGAGCGCGACGACCAGTCGGGCCAGCTCATCTGCCGACTATGCGTCGTGTTCGCGGGCGAGTCGAGCTACAACCGCGTGCGGAGGAGATCGAGAACACGCTGGCCACGCTCTGCTACCGCACCTTTAACCGGCGGACGTACAAGCGCACAGCTGATATCAACTACATGGAGTTCCGGTGCGTTCTACGCCGTATTGACCTCCGTAGACTATTTCTAATTAGCTGTATGCGTTGCTGCAGGAACGTTAATTTGGACCCCAATGCTGCTTTGCCATGGGCGACGATCTACTCGCAGGACCACGGCGGCTCGCAGCAGTGGGCGCAGGGCGAGAAGCGCAACGTCGGCAGCTGGTTCTCGCTCATGCACCACTACTGCGAGGAAGTTCCGTACGCGGACTGGAAAATTCATCCACAGACTCACCGCCCATACATCTACCTTAACACCTGCAATCACATGATCGGGCAGCAGGACAACAACCCTCGACTCAGCAAGTTCAACTGGATCGACTACCCGTTCCAACATGGCGACGGCGACGACGCCTTCCACTACGTCGTGGACCATGTACCGACCAAGTTCAATCTCTACTCGTACGTCTGCTTCTGGAGAGCACGTAACGGCGGTGGATGGTTCGACCGCCACCCAGGAGGCAAGACGATCTCGCGGGACGGCAAGTCGATCTTCATCAAGTACCCACCATCGGCTTCTGGGATCTAGGGATATTGCACACACACACCGCTCATCGGTATGCGGGGAGTACATTAATGTAGCGAAAACAAAAAGAAATAGTGGTAGGTGCATTTTGCCAACATCAAGATGAAATTCACGGCAATTGACGACACTACCCTGCGGCAGGCGTCGGGGTGTTGTCTTGAGGCTGTTCGTCCTCGTCCTTGGACTTTGTGGAAACGCTGCTGGTCATTTGCTGAGCTACGAGCTCAGTCTCATGGGCCGAAGAGGCTGAAGAAGCCGTTGGGGAAGTCGAGTCAACGCCTGCAAGGCCAGTGAACTTGGTCGCATCCAGCTCCCGAACTTTCATCCATGTCGTCCACATCTCTTCGACTGAAATCGGAGCCTGCTCGAGCAGCCAGCCCATTTGGCGTCGGGTAGCGTCCAGGACAGGTTGAAAGCCCATCTGGGTCGCTCCGGAATGCACCCAGTGCAAGTCCAGCAACATGAACGCCATGGCGTGGAGCTTGAAGAATGCTGCAGGGTCGTCAAAAACACGCCAGAATGGCGTGCGGCTCACCCGTTCAGCTACTCGCAGTTTCATGACAACGGCCGGCGCTGTGGCCCCGTCGGTCTCGACCGAATGCAAAACGAGCTTGGTGCACACGTCCGGCACTTCGTCCAGCATCAGCAAGTGCATCATCATCCGCATCACATTAATGCTCGCAACTGGGAATGGGTAGCGGTTGCCGCCAGCCACAGCATTGCGCTTCATCATCGCTTGCGCCTTTTCCGGGTACTCTTCCACGAAATACACAAGACACTCAAGTGCCAGCAAACCACCTCCTCGGAAACCGCCCAACGGGTTATCTGTGTGGAAGCCGCTGCCCTTCCAGCGCGGTGAAGCCAGCAGAGCGTTTACATTTACACCGGCGACTTCGGTGTCGCTATTGCTGGATGCCGACAGAACCGAGTCATTCTCCTCCACCATCGAGTCTTCCGGCAGCAATGCATCCCAGAGTCGCTTTAACAAAGCTACATGGCTTTCGTTCGTCATATCAAGCGGCTCCTCCATCCGGAAGCGAAGGGTTTCCAGACGTTTAACCTTGTCACGCAGCTTTCCTCGACGCGAGGTGAGCTCTGCTCGGAAGTCACGAAGGACAGATTCTTGTTCCCGGAACAACATCGCCATGACTTGGACGGCTTCTTCAGCGTCACGTGTTTTGTGGCGCACTTCTCGAGCTTCTGGTGCAGTTCCCAAGCTCCCAGCAGGAAATGCCTCCATGTAGTCTTCTTCGTTGGGCATCAACCGCGAGCGGACGGAAGTTCGATGCTGGTATCCTACAGGGTATTTCCTGTAACTCGAGTCTTCATAGTCGTGAAAGCGTTCTCCATGTCTTCCTCTCATTAGAAGAGGAGCGAGACAATTGGCAATCGCGTACACGGTAAGCCCGTTCTTCTCAGCGTGGCGTGGCTGTAGTGCCACCGATATCCAATGGCATAGCCGTTCCAGAAGCGGCTTGCAAAACCACGGCAAGTCATTCACTAGTACGGTTAGCAGCGCCTTGCATTCTTCGTCGGTCATACCGCCGCCTGGACGACCAGCACACTCCAAGAATCTGTCGAGTCGCTCTTCTGTAAGCAGCGGGTCAGGGAGTTCCCAAATGTATTGAAGCAGGATTGCGACAACCTCGTGCGGATCCACTGCCATTTTCCGATGAAAGCCGCCTAACTCTTCGATCGTATCACGAAGCTCCATGACATGATCTGCCTGTAAATGCGCCTGGAACAGTCCGGGAGAATCGATGTGATCGTAAAGGTAGCAGAAGCAAGCCTCAACGACGTCGGGCAGACCCAGAGCCGTCTCGAAACGAGCCATGCCACTCAAAAATGGGTTGCATAGCACATCTAGCAAGTCGCTGCCAAAGACGTCATATTCAGGATATCCCAGCTCCAAGAAGCGAAGAACTGCAGTAGCTGCGTCCTCCATCTTTTGCGATTGAGCCGCCTGTTTCAGTGTATCTGAAAGTGGATTACCACCTTTGCGTGAATTGAACGCCAGTCTCAACTCGTGATGCGACACCAGTTTCTCTGCTAGCATATCGGCCTCGTCATCAGCTTGGGATAAACGCACGCGTCCACTCACCATGTCCTCTGGGTCAATGAGTTTCGGCGCCTGCTTTCTGATTTTGCGCGCCTTCGGACGAGGCAATGGCCGAGAAAACGGCAGCGCTTCCGGTTCCAAATCCAAGCGTGGGTCGTCAATCAAGAAGGCAAACGGCAGGCTGTCAAACCCTGACAAGAGGTTGAGGAACATCTTCACCTCGTCGCGCTGGCGGAATAACGCAAACTCGGTGTAGTACGAGGCCAGCAGGTCCAGGTTGGTTTCCGACAGCACCATACTCAAGCTCGACTGCAGGACGTGAGTGTTCAGTGCTTGACGAATGAACGCTCGTGCTTTGCCTTCGTCCGTGTGCACGTTTGTCAGACCGTTGGCGGAGCGAACCGCCCCAACGAGGCCACGTACGTGCCGAGGGAGGTCTGCTTCAACACTGCTGGTTACAACCTCGCACACTTTACTGCTCGAAGTGGACGCGGATCCTTGTGAAGCCGAGGCAGCAGCTCGGTGCATGGCCTCCAGCATTTGCTTCCGACGGATAGCTTCCATCCTTGTGCAGGTCCATTTGACAACGCCGAAGAACTTGACGGTCGCGCCAGTGCCAGTGCTGTCTCCGTCCATCAAGCGAAGGCCGTGTGTGAAGCAGCGATCCAACTGCGTGCACAGCAAGTTTACCACTGCTTGTTCATCATTGAGCAGCAGCTCTCGTGCATCGTCAGTGCTCTCCATCATTGCAGCCTTGGGGCTGTCGTTACCATCACCGGAAGCTGTGGAAGAGTCAACACCGTCGTCCATAGAGCTCCGACGGCCGCGCCGTTCTTCTTAGCTTCCATAAAGAGCTGCAGTCCGCGCACCGCATTCTCCAGGTCCTCGAGGATGATGCCGCGTTGGCTCTTGGCCTGGAGTTGTCGCTTGGCGCGGTTCCGACGACGCAACTGCTGCTCCTCCTCCGTTTCTTCTTCCGGCTCACCCAGGACAAGGCTGCCGAGCTTGGCGAAGAGCGACTCCATGCTCGCTTCACCACAGTAGTCGGAATCCGAAATGACAGCTCACCACGATCAAGATATCCTGGAAAGATCGTGCGACGCTTCATTGAAAGGCATTCAAATGCAGACAGCACCACCAAGCTGTCTGGGCCAGCGATAGAGTAGCTACGAACGTTTCTTGGGTCGTCATTTTCGTTAGTATCGGGGCAGAGGTCGTCAACAGTCTGCACACGGTTGTCCTAGTCAAACTGCTGCCGCATCTTCATCTCCGTCTCGGACTTCCACCCTCGAAAGTTCGAGCCGATACCGGCCTGACCCTTGGTACGCTGCTTCTTGACGCGTTCCTTGGCGTCCTTCTTGTCCTTCTTGGCTGGTTGTTTACTGCGAGCTACTTCGGTCGGTAGTCTCTTTCGAGCCCTCTCAGCTGCAAGCCGCTCGCTCTCTTTCCTCTCTTGCTCTTGCTGTTCCTCTTTAGCTCGTTTTCCTCTGCTTGTTGCTGCTTTTGCAGTCGCTCCTTCTCTTGCTCTTCTTTCAGTCGCTGTCTCTGCTTCAGGACGGCTTCGGACGGCAGGAACGACGCCTTCGCTAGACAAGACGCTCTCGGGCGACGGTAGAAGCTGTTTGGACTCCTTGTTCTCGTCGTCTGCTTCGGGCTTCTCTACTGGGACCGCCGGCTCCTCCTCCGCATCGCTCTCGCTGCTGGAATACTCGTCGCCGAGCAGGAACGACATCTTCGGGTTACACTTGAACGTAACCTTTTCACAATCGAAAACTGTCGCCGACCATGGTCGACGCCGAGACGACTGCATGGCTCAAGAAGGAGCTGGTGAGCACGCTGGGCTTCGGGGAAGTGGACGAGATCGTCGCGTACATCACCAGCACGTTCCACTCGCAGCAGGATACCGCCACCTACCTCATCGAGCTGCTGGGTATCCCCGCCAGTCGCGCCGAATCCATCGGCGCTCGGTTATTCTCGCCCAAGCAGACTCAACCCAAGCAGAGTCTGGTGCCAGTCCCCACCGCCATCAACTCCCGCCTGAAGCCCAGCAAGAAGAACAAGAAGAGCAATGCACCAACACTGCTGAACAATGCACTGATCATCAACTGCCTGCGCTGCGGCCGCATCGAGTACAACGGAGCACGTCGCTGCGTTTTCTGCGACTCGGAGCTGCAGTACGAAGCGGACGCCGTCACAGCCAATGAAGCAGCACAGCAACATGGAGGAGCTTGTGCGACTCGACGAGTCGGGCGCGCAACGCACACGCGTGATAGACACCGAGCAGTTCTTCTACGACGAGCATGAATCTGAACAGCGCAGCGAAGGCGACGAGAACCACCGCCGACCCATCTCGCTGACGCTGGATCTGGAGAATAAACGCTTCGTGGACGCCGGCGATAACCAGATTGCGCGCAACAACCAGCTCGCCAAGGACGCACGCGAGCTGGTGGACGGCGTCCAGCGGAAGATGAGCAAGGGCAAGCGCGGCAAAGCGGGGCAGGACACGCAAGACACCAACGCAACCGGCGGCGTCCGCGAGGCGTTCGTGGTGGTGGACGACTCGTACAACTTGCTCTTCGTCTAAACGCATTCGTGTACAGTAATGCAAGACCAGTCCTGAAGTTTCCTCTCCGATATGTGCACTTGGCGCTTCAACGAAAAAGTTTATCCGTACAGTAACTGTTTGACTTGGTTTCTGTATGCACGCCGCCGTTTCCAGTTCCGTCTGAGACAAGATGATACGATTGGTGATGAGGCTATTACGAGCGGACGCACACCGGATGTCGCCGCGGAGGTTGCGCGGCGGCGGCGGCGCCACTCCCAGATTCGCCCCGACGTTGCACTCGACCGGCCCCGCCTTCGTCTCGGAGGCTCCCGCGGCCGCGATCGACTCCCGCACCAAGAAATCGCTGCAAGTTCCAGCGCCATGTCGAACGCGAGCGTCACGGGGCTGTCGGCGCTGCAGCGGCGGGCGGCCACACCTGCGTCCGAGGCCGCGCAGTGCACGGCGCCGGCCAACCCACTCTGGGACTTTTACGCCTGCGGCCTCGTGGACGAGAACGACAACGGCTCCGACGACGAGGACACGGAGGACGAGCTGGAGACGCAGGACTGGATCCTGTTCCAGCGCCAACGCGCACAGGCGCGTCTCGCCAACGCGTGCCAGCGAGAAGCCCGCACGCTACGAGCAGCCAAGCACTGAACAGAGAACTCGGAACACTTGCCACTCGATGGCAAAGCACCGATGACGTGGTTACGAGTCAAGAAGCGCCGCTTTCCCGTTGCGTATTGTGGCATGAGCTGTAGAGTAGAATAACTATCGATGAATGGGAAACGGACGCCTTGTGCTCGCTTCGTGCTTCCAGCCAGCAGGCATCGCCGTGGATGTCTGCTGGCTGTGTGTCTTGCAGCAGAACGATGTCGTGCGCGGGGGACAAGAAGCCGTTGATCGATCGGAGGCACGCTTCAACCCTAAGCGGCCCCGAGCCCGCAAGCTGGTGTATGTGTTGGTGACGCCGAAGGTCATTCCAGCCTGCAAGTTCCAGCAGTGGATAGTGGATTGCTGCCAGCATGACATGACCAGATCGAGCCGAACACCACCGCAATGGACTTCCCCAAACTGTCTTCAGCGGTACTACAGTCAGTACTAGATCTTCGACGTCAACGGCGGTAAGCGCGGCAATGGCAGACGTCAGAACTCATCGTTCCGTCGCGACGAACTATTAATACGCGCCGACTTGCAAGAGAGACGACGAGTGCGGCGACTGCTTCTCGGCAGCAAAAGTGAGGGCGGACCAGGCGAAGAGCAGACACCGGTTTCGTCTCGCAGCATAAACATAAACCGTTTTCAAGAATAAATACAGGTTTATTGTTTCTGAAGGAAATCAGCTGGCGGCAATGTGATTGGCGATCCCCGGTGGGAATCAGGCTCATTCGTGCTGTGGACGGCAGCAGCCACAACGCCGCTCACCTCTCGCTTGCCATGACCGCCGCCGCCTTGTCCCGCGTGCACTCCACCTCCGGCTACGGGGCGGTGGACTCGCCGCCGTCGTCACCGCTGCTGCCGCTGCCCCCACTCGGAGAGAGACGTCCGAGTATCTGTTCAAGTACCTGATCCTCACGCAGGTCTTCATGTACCTCGAGGCGGGCGCCGTGCCGTCGCTGCTGCAGCAGTTCACACTCACGTTCCGGCTCAGTCCGCAGGAGCAGGGCCTGCTTGGCGCCATCGTGTACATCTCCATCTCGCTGGCGTCGCCCTGGTGCTCCACGCTCTTCCGCCGCTTCGATCCGAGGCAATTGCTGGGCGTGTCGCTCGTGATCAACAATCTGGCAGTGCTGGGACTTGCCTGCCTACCCACCGCGCAATGGTACTCCAAGTCGCTGCTCATCGCAATGCGCGGCTTCGTAGGACTCACGCAAGCTTTCAGCTGCGTGTACTCGCCGCTGTGGGTGCACGACTACGCCCCCAAGGAGAAGCGAGGCACCTGGATGAGCTACCTGCAAGGTGCCGTGCCGGTTGGTATTACGCTGGGCTATTTTTCAGGGTCCGTCACGATTTGGTTGGCATCCCAAGCACCGGAAATGGTCGTCACTGCGCTGCGTCGAGTTGTTACTATGTTGTCTAGCACTGCTGCGGGCATCAATGCAAATGCTGACATTACTGAGAACGTCGATGACAACGCGATGCGGCTGTGCAATGGGATTTACTGCTGGAGATGGCCATTCTTGACCCAGTTCGCGCTCATTCTCCCGCTGTCGATATTGATCTTTTCGTGCCGCGGGAGCATATTCGACTGCGTGCGACTCGCCGCCGTTCTATTGTCATTGTGGATGCGGATGAAGACGAGGATACCGGCGTCGAGCAAAGTATCCCCTTAACATTTGAGGACCAGCATTCGCTGCTGAACGAAATGGGGTCTAGTGAACTGGGCTTTCGGTTGATGGAAGCGTCTGAACCCGAGAGTACTTCGAGGTGGGGCAGTCTGCGGTTGTTGCTGCAGCACAAGGTGTACGTGTTCATTGTTATGGGCCTTTCGGGCCTTTTCTTCGTTGTCGCGGGCGTGCAATTCTGGACAACGTTGTACTTGGAGACCAACACGAAGGACTCCATGTACGAGATTCATCTCTCGTATTTGCTGGTGAGCGGAACGGGCCCCATCATGGGCGTGTTTTTCGGTGGCTGGCTTATTGATCAGTTCGGCGGGTACTCAGGACCGTACCACCAAATGCAGGCGCTACGTGTGTGCATGGTGCTGGGTGGAGCTGCGTGTTTAGCGGCAATTCCAGTGTCGTACGTACATAACACATTTTACATCGCCGTGTTTCTGTGGTTGATGCTGTTCTGCGGTGGTAGCATCCTTCCAGCGTGCTCAGGCATTGTTATATCGGCTGCCCCACCACGGCTTCGCCCGCTTGCCTCGTCGGTTGCGTACGCCAGCTATAACCTGTTTGGGTACGCTGCGTCAAACTACGTTCCTGGCTTAATCATGAACTTCATCATCGACCCAAGTGCAGACGCTGATGAAGATGGCAGTGGCCTGGGGCCCAACGTCGTGCAACGCTGCCTGCACTTATCGGATCGGGTTCCGGATCGTGCTGCTGTGGAGTGTGTGGGCTTTCCTTTGCCTATGCGGAGGAGCCATTGAGTCGGCCCGAAACTACGCAGCAACTATCCGGGCAAGTTGTTCCAGCAATGGACACAGCTCCATCTACAACCACAGTAATGGGAAGGAGCTTCTCCCTACAGCAGCGGTGGCGTCGTCCCACCAGCATGTTCATAAGAGCGGATAGAGCGCCAGTAGATAATTGGCACGCGTATTTGATTTTATTTCGCTGCGTTCGAGCTTGCCATCATTTGCTTTATCCGAGGTGCCTTACGAAGCAAAGCATTGAGCATCGTGCCCACAAAGAAGGCGACAACTGTCGAAGTCATCGTGATCACGTTGTACGGCATGCTGAAGTCCGGGGTCGGCAACGGCACAAGCAGAGGCTCCGTAAACAGCGTCGTGGTAAACTCTGGTAACTGGGCATCCTTGGTGCATTCCTGAGCTTCACCACTTTGCGTTTCAAAAGTCGCCACTCCAGGAGCAATGTCAAAGCCGCGGTTAGCATCGGGAGGGTGTTCTGACAGACGTATGAAGGCTTTCTCCATTTGAAGTGAAAACACCAGCGTGGTGTTGGCCGGGAGGAAAGCCTCGAGGCGTAACTGGTTCGGGCGCCCGCGTAGCTCAGCAGGAACAAAGTCGAACGCTTGGATCATTTTCTGTGCCTCCTCTTCACTGCCACCAGCGGCGGCTCGGAAGGTATGGAAATACACACGGAGATACCACGGGATGACGTCGTGGTATGTGACTCGCATGCTGCACGACGGGTGGTTGTTCTTGAGCTGTACGGCGAGGCCGCCACGAACTTGACCGTAACCAGTGACGAAGCGATGGGCCGAAACAACATCCTCCTGTGCGTAGTAAGATGCCTTGGAAGAAGCTTCTTCAGCGGCGGCTTTCAAATCGTCAAACCACGGACGGGAGAGAGCTACAGCGTTCGCATTGAGATCAGTCGTCTGCGCTTTAGTCGATTCCAAGTCTTCAGTGTAAATGACGCTCTCCGAGGCCAGCGGACAAGCCTTGACTTCTGAGGCATGCTGTCCGTTAGCAAAGAAGATGGATCCAAGACTCCAGCGCTCCTTGTTGTACTTGGTGGGGCTCTGAACCGTAGTCAAGTGCTGCTTGAGACTCCATCCACCCCTCGACGTTCTTTTCACGAACAGCGATATCGACAGATACTCTCCCGACAGCGCATTGATAGGGTCAATCAGTGCACCGAGTCCCTCAATGGCTCGACACGGCAGCATCTTGAGCCACGGCGTCAAGTTCTCCGTGCAGAGCTCCTCACGGGCCAACGAGCCGTGCAGGAACACTAGCCCTGGGTCTGCATTGGTCTCTGGGAACGCTCCGACCTCCTTGAGCGTGGACGATGGCAACAGCTCCGTGACGACCGTCTCGTCCATCTGGTTCAGCGACGCCGAGAAGATGCCGCCCAGTTCGGACGTGATGCCTCTCCAGCGCTGCTGCACGTCGTGATCTCCATGCAGAGCCACCTGCAGCCGCGTACCGAAGGGTGCGTGGGCGAATCCGGAGCCGCTGAAGCTCTGCGCTGAGCCGTAGCGCCAGTCTGCGTATCGGCCGACAGCGAGCGTCAGGTGGATCGACTCGGCGTCTTGCTTGTTGAGGATCTGGCGCAGCACATTGGGCAGCAGCGACTGCGGATCGGAGGAGGCCTCGTCCAGCGAGAACTCGAAGCAGCCTAGAACCTGGTTGATGGCTGGCAGAGGACGTAGCGTCAGGCGCTCTGTGAAGGCGGCGCTGGCCCCGCACAGCAGCGACAGCAGCCACAGCAATGCGAGCGGCATCGTCATCTTGTCTTGGACAACTGGCACTGAAATGAGAGGAGGGATGTCACTAAACTGAATGACGGGGATGACAACATTTCTTGCTCGAAGCGCACAATGCGTGAAGAAACACTACTGCGGGGCAGCTCTTGCCCCGAAGAGATTCGAAAGGAGTGGTGTGCTCCCTGTATTGACTGCATTTGGTATGGAGGAAGTGTACCATGGACTCCTGGAGGGAGCCCCCGTGGCCAAGTTGACGGTCAACTGCGGCTCTCTCTCCTGATGCTTCAACAGGAGCATGGCCTGGGCAAAAGCTCGGATTGCCTGGAGTCGATGAGCTTCCATCGGAGAAGGTGATAAGATTGCCCTGGGATTTTACAGCGAGACGCAGAGCACGGTCACACTGCTGGGCACCAATTACGGCACCTGGGGGTCTTCTGCGTCGACGGTCGCAGCTTCGCGCTCCACGACGACCAGCCAGCAGCTCGTCGAGACCTTGTTCGACTCCACGGCGGCAGGCTGCAATCGTCACGTGCTTCCTGCCGCCTGTGGGGAGCAAATCACGACGGCCTAACCACTGGCCGACAGCGATCGGCCAACGTGCAGAGCACCGAGCGGATGGCTGGGAAGCTTCCCCGGAAGAAGGAATTGCTCAATGCTGCAATTTCTCTTCTCTCTGTTGATGGTTCAATGCGTTTATACCTACTACTTAGTAGCTAGCTTCTTGCTCTCGGAGCTGCGGACATGCATTCGGCCGACTCGGGTGCCCAATCTCTATACAACTACACTTTACGGGTGGGAAATACGGCACCGGAGGAATCCTGGCAGGAGCTCGTCCCTATGTGTAGCTCAGGAGCTGGCACAGCAGCTCCTCGTCCTCCTTCTTGACGAAGCGGCCCTTGACGCGCAAGCGCGAGTTGGCAAAGTTCTTGCGCACGTCGTAGTCGACCTTCTTGGCCCACACGCGGCGCTTGCGCTTCTCCAGGAAGCGCTCGATGCGTTTTCTCGCGCCTCGGGCGAGTAGCTGCCGATGTACTTGCCCTCCGAGGACGGCGACGAGCCTTCCACGTGGTGCTCGCTGTCGTTGGCCGCCGAGATCTCCATGCGGATGAACTCCTCGAGGTGCTGGCGGCCCAGGCCGCCGTACTCGCTTCCGTCGGACGAGCATACGGACGCGAGGCGCACGCGCTGCTTGTAGTCCGGGTCGTACCACGTGCCGTCCTCTTCGACACCAGTGGGGCTGCAGTCTCGGCCCAAGAAGGACTCATTTTCCTGCACACGCGACAAGCTGCTGCCCTTGTGCTTCTTGCCGTACGACGACGAGTACGTGCGGTCGAACGAGTTCGACGGCTCGCGATACCGCATCGCACTGCTGTTGTTGCTGTTGCTGTTGCCGCCGCGCATGGGAATGGAGATGGGCCTACTGTTCGAGGACGACGCGTAGCTGTCCTGGTCGTCCTGGTTGGAGGCGGCGGCCACGGGCCGTCGAACGGTGAGCGGTAGGCGGACCACGAGCCGTCGTCGCTCGAGTCCATGTCCACGTCGCTGCTGCTGCTGTCGCCCTCTTCCCGGCCGGGGATCATGGACGTGAGCGGGCGCTCCTGGATCTTTGCTGCAGCAGCGAGAAGGCTGCGCTGTAGCTGCTGCTGCTGACGTCCGACTGCAGGAAGCTGCTGGAGGGCAGCGAGCTGGCCATGCCGCCGTCGAAGGCCGCGAAGCCGCGCTTCTTGCCGGCCTGCCAGGCGGACGGCGGCTCGGGCGCGTACAGCGGGTTGTCGGCGAACTTGCGCTCGTCGGGCGCCGACAGGCTCATGAGCGTCTCGGCCACCTCGGACTCGATCATGGGTCAACGGCGCGGGTGGCTGCGGGACGGAATCAATTTGGGTGGCTGCGGGGCAGTGGGCTGGCTTTTCCTGCGGCGGCGGCCGTTTCGGGCTACTGGCTGTGCAGACTGGAGCTGGTGTCTCCTTGCTTCGGCTCGCGCTTTTCAAAGAGTGCGGTCGTGGCCGGCCTGGATCTGCTGCGTTCGGGCGAGCGCCAGTTTATGGCCCCGCGCGCGGATTGGCCGAAAGTCGCCGCAGTACTTCCCGGTGGATTTTCGACTTGGCGTTTGTATGCCGCCAAGTTCAACCGAATCGAAGGCGGCTTGCCAGCCACTATGGCCGACTTGACGAGTCTGCGAAAATTGCGCCCAGGGCGGCGCTGCCTGGAGGGCTGGCAGGCAGGCAAGCAAGCATATCCCCCTCCATAGACGTCTTCCTCGGTGCGCCAAGGTCCTGTACGTGACCGTCTTCCACGGACTATCGCTAGAGCACATAGCGTGGAAGGTCTCCACAAACGGTTGGTTCGACAGTGGGCAGCGACTGCTCCTCCCACGCCGTGTGGTGTCGACGATCGAAAAAGCAGTGGCTGGCGGGGGCCGTGCTGGTGCAGTAGAGCAGGCAGAGCTGAGCTCGATGCAGCGCGCGGCGGTCTCTATGCAGGGACAAGATGCCCTCGCTGCCGTGGAGACACGATGCTTGCAACCTGGGTTCGTGCCCGCGGCGCGTGCTGGAAGACGAGCTCTGCTTCTCTCGCGCGCGTGAGCATACACTACACCTCTGCCAGTTGGACCCGCAGGCGTTCGTGTGGTCGCTGCGGAGTTTATTCAGTCACAAATGGACCAAAGTAGTGATGGCATCGCTGCCATTGTTGCGGCACTGGCGGAGAAGCACTGGGGCCTCCCTCACCAGCGAATTCGCTTCAAGTTGAAGTGCTTGGCGCGCGGGGCAAGCCCTATCGGCTGGTGATCAAGGCAGGTGCAGGCTGATGTGGCATCGCCGCGGCTCTGATACGCGCAAAATGCCAGCGAGCGTCTGGAGCTGGTCGGCATCGTGTCGGCAGCCTTGATTGAAGGAAGCCCAGTGGAGGCCGTCGAGCTGTTCTTCTTGCCTGCCGCATTCGACGCTATCTGCGGCGAGGCAGCGACACCGCCAAGCATAAGATTTGCGCTAAATCGGAGCGCTAAAGCTAACCCTAATTCTGCGGCCTGACTCACTGCCCTTCACTATGCCCCCACTTCCGAGCCAGCACACAAGAACGCCATCAAACGCCGCAGCAGGATGGAGTCGACGACGCGAATGGCGCCTCCGTCGCCGCTCAAGATCCCGACGCACGACTACGAAGTGACGCCCAGCAGCAGTACCACCTCGTCCCCAGCCGAGAGCTGCGCCAGCCACGCCGAGAAGTCCCTGGAGCCCTGGGAGAAGATGACCAGTCCGAACAGCTCCAGTTCCGTCAACAGCTCGGTGACCAGCGGACCGATTTGGGAGGAAGACAGCGACGGCAGCGACGGCTATGCGGACGAGGAGGTCGAAACAGAGACGTCTACGGTACAGCAGCACAGGAATGGGTCGGTGAATCGGATGCAGACACTGGTGCAGACCATGCAGCAACGTCTTCTAGGACTGCAGAGGCTGGTGGAGGAAGGCAGACCACAACACAGGCAGTGGGTGGGAGGTAACGCAATGACGGCAAGCAGTGGTGTAACGCAGACAGCTCTGAGCCACGTGACGGAAGATAACGGCGAGACGGCGCCAGCTCAACCTTCCGCCAGTGTAGAGGACCCGCCAGCGAATGATGCCAGCACGGATAAAACTGACAGCCCAGAGGACGGTTCGAGCTTGAGCTCCAGCTCAACCGATGGCGGAGAACCCCTGCAATGACCACGCTGCTCGACCGCATCAAGAGCTTGCAGGCGCAGCTTGAGGCTGCAGCCGATGAAAACCGGCAGCTTCGTGGTGTGATCCGAAGGTTGGAGGACGAAAACGCGCGACTCCGAGCTGATGACACTGTGACAGTAGCAGCGGCAATTAAGTCGGGCGAGGTATCGATTAACGAAGTCGTGTCGACACCTGACCGGGAGGTAAGTGACGCTTCCGAGGACCTCGACTGCGGCCAAGAGGACTTTTCTCGCTTGACGACGGCAATATTTGGGAGTCCTCGGACTTTCAGCTGGTCATGAAACAGGATCTATCGGTTTTGAAGAATCACGAGCGGTGTCAGCACAAGCTGCACGAGTTGTGGGATACTATCCGCACGCTCCGAACGTTTGTGGAGACGTACGAGGTGGAGCGAAACGCCATGCGAGTACAGCGTGATGAAGCTATTGCCGACGCGGACCGCGCCGACTCGGAGAACGCCAAGCTAGCTGGCAGCAGCAACACCCAGCAGAAGATCAAGTACCTGCAGCAGGTCAAGAGCGACAACCAGGCCTTGCGCCGCAAGAACCGCGCGCTGAACGCCAAGATCGCCAAGCTGTCGGCCAGGATCATTCAGGACAGGAATGGGTACGCTGCTTCGGAGCAGGACAGCTTCGCCACCAGCAGCGTGACATGCAGTATATCGGAGGACACCATGACGCTGGAGGAGCTGCAGTCGGAATGCGACGACCGGCCTGAGCGGACGCGGCCGCAAGTGCTGAAGAGTATGTGGGACCACCGCGAGATGCTGCAGCGGAGACTGGAGCGCCTGCGCTTGGTGCGGCAAGAACTGGGTGACGCAGCTTCTTCTGCTTGCTGCTGCGAGCAGGAGGACCAAGATTGCTCAGCGGTGTAGCTCGTTTCTTTGTCTTTCATTGTTGTCACTTAATTACTAGCCGAGCGCCGCCGCTACGCGGCGGTGGGTTATGGTTGGATGCAGCTGTGTGGACCGCCCGCCTCCGCTACGCTCCGGCGGGATGATTCAGCTTTCTACACGAACTACTAAGTAGTGCAATCTAAATAATACAGGCGAATAAAATGTTTCATGAAAGCTGCCAAGTGTCATTTGTCCAACATAAAGCTAGGTTCTAGTTCGTAGTGGCA
This sequence comes from Phytophthora macrochlamydospora, assembly GCA_011947325.1. Lineage (NCBI taxonomy): Eukaryota > Oomycota > Peronosporomycetes > Peronosporales > Peronosporaceae > Phytophthora > Phytophthora macrochlamydospora. Next base: position 1,420 of record JAAVTH010000652.1, on the reverse strand, counting down.
AACTACTACATCTAGCCTAGAAATACACCTCGACTCCTAATCGAAAATCTGCGTGTAAACGATGTTTCTTGTGTACACTCCTCCGTCCGGGTCTACGAACTCTGGATACTCAATCAATGCCTTGAACTTGCTTCGGGACGTCACGCGAGACAACGCCACATACAACTGGCCATGCGAAAAGCACGGGGAAGCCAAGTACAGCCCCAAGTTTAACACCGTCTGACCTTGGGCCGTGTTAATCGTCATGGCGAATGCTGGTTGCACGGGGAACTGCTTTCGTCGTAGCCGAAAGGGGAAGTCGGAGCTGTCGTCGTCGCTCACGAACATAATTCTCGGGATGAGTACTTCTTGGCCTGTTCGTTCTCCAGTCATAATTGTTGCTCTAAGACGTGGTCCTTCAAGTCGACGATTCGTAGACGCGTTCCGTTGCACAGTCCAAGATCCGGGTTCAGATTTCTCATCATCATGATGGGGATGCCCTTCTTGAGCAGTAGTCTGTGAGGTGGAATCCCGTTCCTGTTCACCGAGTGGAGGAACTCCTGCTCGAAAAACGTTCCGTCATCATCCTCCACCAAGTCCACCGACAAACACTCCCGCGCTGTCTCCGGAAGTCGAGCTGCGACTGCCTCGTTGATTCTCCGTACCGTCTCATTCGTAGTCGTCAAAATCGTCCGACTGGCAAAATAATCACCTGCCGCTACCTCCGGATTGGCAACGTCGGCATACATTGCGTCAATGATGCGGGTCATACCCCTTGGTATTGCCCCTGGAGAAATTTCCCCGTCCTCGTCGTCTTCTACAGGAGGATTCGGGATCAGCATATCAGCAGGAATCTTAATGTAGTCATTGCCAAGGTCAGCGCGGTTTTCATGCCGACCCTCTGTAACGGCAAGCACAAAATCAGAGAAAGAGAGGATATCCTCATCGTTTGGTTCCTCGCACGGGTCGGCCAACGGACGACTATCACCTGGAACGACCACGACCACGATCGTCATCACGGTCCTATCCGAACTTTACGCTGTTGCCGTTCTACCACTGTTTTTGGATCAATTCACAATATGACACAAATTTAACCCAATTGAAAATGGGTGTATTGATGTTGGTTATTTACAGCCAATAGGCTACGCCTGATGGTAGCGACAGCGACGCGCGGTCTGTCGCTGGCGGACTCGGCGGCGTCGACGACGGTGGCGAGCTTCGCGAGGTGGTAGTGGCGGCGGCAGCGGCGGTGGGCCGATGGTGACTGCCACCAGGGCCATGGTCTCCTGCCGCCGGTCCAACCGTGGCAGCGGCTGCTCGGCGGCGGTGCTGTGCCAGAAGCGGCGCTGGCCGTCGCACGCCCGACACCGCCGCGATGCACTCCTGGCGCGTGGCCTCTCGAAGGCGTCCCACTCGAGGAGCTCCTCGCAGCAAACGCAGC
>JAAVTH010000651.1:0-28749 GCA_011947325.1 Phytophthora macrochlamydospora | reverse complement strand
ATACCTGTCCCGCACACCTCCAATAGACCAACCGCAGCGTAAGCAGACACTCACTATTGATGGCCCGTCAGTACATTCGCCGGATTCAAATGTATCGGCCCCTTTTCGCACTAAATGAGTGCCATAGCGTTCCAAGATGTCTACATTTAAAGTAGTTGAGACAGAGCCATGCTAAATCGAAGTTTCTGATCGGAACCCGGAAACAACTGGCTGGGTGGCAAGCGAGGGTTGCTTCTAATATAGACACCTAAAACAGTTACCCAGTGTGTTGACGAATTGAAAGAGTTTGCAAATAGATACCGAGGATCAGGTTATCCTACACACTCTTGAATAGTCTTTGTCTTGAAAAATATTAGTCTCACGCTGTCGTCGTTTGCCGAGAGGTGTTGCGTCTGGAGATTCTAGACGGGCACCGATCTGCACATTAAATTCCACTGAGCTGTCAGAAATAAACGAGAAAATCCACTTCACTGCGAGTGATTGTAGATTTACACAATTCTTGGTAGAGCGAGTAAGTAAGTGGCTGCTTTCCTGAGGTTAAGCAGATCCATGCGCTTCGATAACCACTCAAAGTCACAGATCTGGTAATACTCATTCTGTACGGAAGAAACGTTTTAAGACACCAGGAGTGAACTCCATGAAATTAATACCATCAGGTTCGTCAAAACTCGACCGGTGTTTGAGTATTAGTTGGCGAGCTCGTTCCTGATCCATATCTTGATTGTGTTAATGTTGCCTGTGTACTTCCTTTCTCGTTTGGAAAAGTTGCAAGCGTCATGTACCGCCTTAGCGTCAGCTACTGGAAGAGCAGTTCCTATCCCTCTCTCTATCTGCATCTGTGTCGCTCTTCTAGCACTGCTGAGAATTGAATGTCCGGAAGTGACTCGACAACTGCAAGGTTTTGACCAATCAGATGAAGATTATATCATAGGTTGCTGCGCTTACGATTTCTCGAACAAATCCGATCCCATGGTCACTAAACTAAAATGAACTCAAGAAATTAGCGAATCCTTAAATACATACGCTTATCTGCCTACGTTCTGCCAAAACACTCCTTATAAAACTTACGATGAACGTGAATGCCAAGTATGTCGCATCCCGAAAGATGTCGATATTATAGACTTCAATCACTCGCAAGCCATCATCACACTGCCATCGACGTTTTTACTTACCGCCACTTGTTCATCGTGTCCAATGACGGGAATACTTCCGAGCACGTCTGCCACAGCTGTCCTTTAGAGATATCTGAGGTCCCAACAAAAGCTGTGGATTTATTACAATGAACGCAATGTGAATGCATTTTGCCAGGAAATTGATCTTTCCTGAATTTATCAAAACCAAAAGTGTGAAGATCCTCCTTGCGTCAGAAAACCCCTTTCCATGCCCTATCAATCTATCTACAGCGCATTAGACTTGATCAACCGACCTGATCCCAAACAACTTCATCTGCCTGATAATTGTATGTGAACATCGCAGTCAGTGATGATAGAAGGTAAATTTGCTCCGATGCGTTGCACCTGAAAATGAAAATACATGGTCTCGGCGAACGAAATTCGTAAAAGGAATCGCAAATAATATCCTTGTTGTAAGATGAGCTAATAAGCAGCCGTGCACAGAAATTCCCAAAACAAGAATACAATGTATCTTAGAACCGAAGGCCTAGTCCACTGATAGCATTCATAATATAACGTACCGTAGTACATGTAAACAGACGGGTATTTAGTTTGAAAGAAACGTCTTCTGGAGTACCCTACGCGATGATTGTATGCATCTACGAAATCACTCGAATATGCCTGCCAAGGTACCTTCAAACATGTTTGTTCGAAATGAAAGTGTGTTCAGCGTTCGTTGTTTACTTAAAGCTTTCCGGCGCACAACTTATCGAATTTCAATTTCCTGCTGGTTCGTTGTGTGCCGTTGGTGCATTCTGTCGGCACCACAACGATGCTGATAATGCAGAGTGTGTTCTGTTACCGTATGCAAATATCGTTGCGATCTTCCAGCATGGTTATCAATTGCACGACGTGCGTTTCAACAACTCGACGTTTAAACTTCAATTTCCTGTCCAAAACAAAATCCAAAGGTTAGACTCGCCCCCAAAATACAAAATCGTATCTACAGCTACGCACCTATTCTCTGCATACACCAACTCCATAACTACACTCCTTTTTTAATGTCCATCCTTCTTCACCTCTTTCTTCTTTGGATTGTGCCGCGTAGACCCTTTAATGCGAATCTGACTCCAGTCCGGCGCAGTCTCTCCGTGATAACCATAGTTGAAAAACAGTTCTTCGCCCTTCTCAATATCTTGCTGAGCCCAGATGGAAATCCGGTGCTCGCCGCCCACCGTCAGCACTTTGCCCTTGCATTTCTGCCCCACAGCCGAGTGGTTCGCGAATTTGCTTTTGTTTCCGATGCGAATTGCGTCAACCACCGTGTCGTCGTCGGCATCAAACAAAAAGCTGATCGTCATCTTGTCGTAAATGCTGCCGCGGCGTTCTGCCTCGTCTTGTGATAGAAGTGCGCCATGGTACTCGTAGATAAACTCACCGCGTTTGATGGGCTCCAGAGCAAAGGCGCCCCAGCCGTGGGTGGTCGAATATGCGACGCCAACTTTCTTGTGTAGGCCACGCAAGATATTCACGTTACAACAAATGCCTAAATCCAAAGCAGACATATTCCTGCGCTTCTCGTCGAAGATTAGTGCCGGGACTTCGCTAGCGCCGCAGGTGAAGCACAAGTCCGGGTCACATTCACGAGCAGCCACGAAGCAAGGGCATGCCTTGGTCCTGCAGTTGCCCAAACTGCATCTGCACCCCGGAAATCTGCATAACAAATCAAACTGGTCAGCATTTCTGCAATGATTCCAACAAACACAGAGCAAATAACAAACCGGTTGGGGCAACCGCGGGGACAGGAACACGCTTTCCCGCAAGTGTGGTCGCGCGACATGCACGAGCATTCCATCGTGTTACAAACACCGCTATGGTCGCAGGGTTCGTACTCGTGGTTGGTTCCTTTTTCTTTCATCCGATTGTTTCGCGTCCTATTGAGCAAGATGCGGTTGTTGCTGTTGCGCGACGTGTGCGTCCTGTTCCGCTTGCGGCCGTTATTCTTCGACTGGGCATCAGGGGACAGTACCATGTCATCCATGGAGCTGGTCCGAATCGGCTTGGTTTTTCTTTCCGACTCCAAGAACGCCGCTACTTCTTTGCAGGTTGTCGACTTTACCATACCAGAGATTAGGCATGGGTTGTCACCGATAATGGTGTGAAGCTTTCTCAAAAGAACGAGCTCTGTGTCGCTTAGTACTTTCACTACTTCCAGTGTGGTCTCGTCAGATGCTTCGGCAGTGGCTGCCTTGCTGCACTCGCCCGAACATTTCTCGTCAGCTGAAAGAGATTTTTTAACCGCTGCTTTCACCCAAGCGTGATGGGAATCGTCCAGATACTCGGATGCATCAGCCACCTTCGGGTATTTCACACGGTGGGTTTGAGATGATTTTCTTCTGGACGGACGTGCAACTTGTTTTTTCAAACTTCGGCTCGCCAGGGTACTAATTCTCGTCGCGGAGCGCGACGATCGCCGAGTTTCATGTGCTGCGCCAGTGGCTGACGCATCATCTTCAGCCGTGTCGTAACAAGTCTCGCTAGATCCACGACTCGCAGCAACGTCTTCATCAGTGTGTACGCCGTCGCTGTGGCCTTGGAAATCGTCGAGTTTGTTATTTTCATCGGTGCTAACACTGCTGTTATCCAACGGTGTACTTCCAGCAGGACTTTTGCTCTCCGGGGTTTTATCTGACGAATCTGCATCATCTTGTCTTCTGCAGCAGCGAGTGCCACCGGAGACAAAAGAAGAGGAGGATTGGTTGGATCTACTCGATGCGAAGGCAGCGGATGCTGAATACCGTGCTCAACGCAATGGTACACGTAGCACATGCGGCAAAACATGTCGCGATACGTAACCAGCAATTCCGTGTAGTCTTTGGTCGGGCGCAGACCCAGACCGTAGCCACGGTTGGCATGGCATCTCGCGAGGTTGGAATCAAAATAAGTCGGTGGAGAAGCAAATCGCTCAGCTAATGTCCCTTCGGAACTATTCTGGCCAGCAAGCAGTGGCTCTAGCGTTGCAACTTTTGCCAGCGGGAACTGTGGCGACTTGTTCGCGATCAGTTCCTTCGCTTCCTTAATACGCCGAGCAGCAAGTCTCACTGATTCATCCACTTTCTTAATCTCACTGTAATCGGAATACGCTTGCGCAAAACCAGGCACTTTCTTGAGCGCAGCAAATACTTGCTCAGATGTGCCGCATTCACGAAGCACAAGTCGTAACAAGTACTCGTTCACTTCGCCATCTAATCCACTCGACATACGCGATTCCTTGGCCCCAATAGCATCATACCATTCGACACCGATATCTCCTCCATCATCATCGTCATCAAAATACGGTTTATACCGCATAATCGGGTCGTCTTCCACGCGAAAGTTGGCTTTCAAACCAATAAAAGCCGTGGAGCTGCTCAATGGGCGGATTGCAGGGAGCTGGTTGACGTTCACGCCAGCAAAAAGACGCTCTTTGACCGCAATCGTCTCGCCCCACACGTTTGTGTAACCTAGAGATGCTGATTGAGTTACTTTTTCCTGTTTCATTTGATTCAGCAGTGACTTATCAAGAGCCGACACCTTGCCCAGATGCTTCCAGTTCACTAGAACGTACGCAAATGTCAACCCCGACACGGTCAATAATAAGAACAATAAAACACACGCAGCATAACTTACATGTTGGCACTTTCCGCTGAGCTTCCAGATACGCTTTCGTTTTAGCCCGCCCCTCAGCAATAACGGCAGCTGTTTTCTTCAGGTGACAAGCTCGGAGCCGAGGGAGCTCACGCTGAATAATATCTGTGACTCGGTTGTCCATGTCTTCCTGAGTGACGAGTTGCTCGGTCGTGTCGCTCATCAGCTCAGACGTCATGAACTGCATCGGCTTGCCGAACTGCGGCAAAATCTTACACTTGCTTCTCAGGTCTCCATCCTTGTCTGCTTTGGCCATCACCAACAGAAAAATAATTAACATCACGAGCAGCACAAAAGTGCACAACGAAGTCAACGCGTACCGTAAGCCAGCAGAGGTTGATCACATTCCGAGTGAAAGGGAGTGTAACCCCAGCATCAACAGACAGAACGTTAGGTGGTGCCACTTCGACGCACACGTTTCGCCACATGATGGTCGGCATCACAGTCGTTGATGCGTCTCTCTGTTTGGGCAACGAGACCGTGGTAGCCTGAATCTGGGGTGGAGCTTGAGTACTGGGTTTGGACGACGAGCGCTGAGAAGCACTTCCACGCTTTTTACTGGCGGCTTTTGACGATTTCTTCGACGGCGCTTTTTTCTTGCTGGTTTTATTCCCGCCACCGGATTTCGTCTCACTTACTGACGAGGAAACTTCTTGTTTTGATGGCTCGACAGTTTGTTTCGGCTCCGAAGGCATATACTCGCCATCGCTTTCTTCATGGTAATCCACGCTCAGGCTAGAAGCCTCTGATAGCAACTCAGGTCGAGGTGAACGCTTAGGTTCAGGTTCACGCTCATCAATATCATCGCCGGTCTCATCTCCACTCGATTCCGATGTTGACCACGTTGTGCCATCAATAACATCGCTAGCGTGCGGATTTCCAAACGAAAAGAGCGAAGTTTGAGCCCCTTCCTTGGTTTTCGTCTTATTCGGAGATGCGCCACGTAGACGTGCTAATTCCCGCTCCTGAGCAACCACATCCCTGAGTGACATTGGCTTCGCATGAGCTCCCCAGTAAGAGACGTGCGATCCTCATCAACACTCGAACTTGACGAAGAGTCGTCGCTAGCAGCAGGGAAGTCAAAATCAAATGGCGACGGAGATGCAGTTTTCTTCAGCACTGCGCTCTTCGAATGCGGCGTTCCATGGTCCGTTAAGTTTGTATCGCTGACCTTCCTCTTCATTGCCGGTTGGCGAGTAATACTGCGAGCTGGGGGCTTCGTTTTGCGAGGAGAGGTTTTCCGATGCGCCTGAGCCTGCAATCTTTCAAGCTCTCGCTGCTGAGCCTGCAGCTCACTGAAAGACAGCGCGTCCGAGAACATTCGTCCATCTCGACGCGAGAAACGACGCGACATTGCGTCGTCCGCATCGTCTTCGTCAGAGTGTTCGCTTGCGTCTGACTGGTCCACAGACGGCTTCCTCTTCTGCTTCATGTTTTTCTTAGCAGGAGCCACGGGCTCGGGCTTCTTAGGCTCGTCACTGTCCTCCAGTTCATCCGTAGACTCCACGTCGTCATTGGACGAGTTCCTGGAGCTCGCAGCTTTGTCGGTTGCTGGAGAGAACGAGAACTTGGTGGTAACTGGAGGAGCCACGCGAGGCTTCTTGGCTTGGCTGGGGCGGACATCCGAGTCCGAGTCGGACGAGCTGAACTGTAGCGGGGCGTTCCTCCCGCCGCCAACGACCGGAGTCGCCTCCTCCTCGTCGCTGGAGTCCACCACAATCACCGCGTTGGCAGACATGGCTGCACGAAATAATTACAGAGCAATTGCGTTAGATTTAGAGCATTATGGGAGACTGCGGGAGGCGCCAGAAGCAACTCAAGACACAGAAGACGGAGTGGAGATGGCGATGGCGATGGATCGCGAGCAAATGTGCATGGTACAAGCAGTGGAGGCGCTCACCTGGAAGTCTCTTCCGTCAGCCCTTCGTTGGCTCCCGCTAAAAAGTGAGCCATGCAAAATTAGGGAGATTATAATTTGAGGACATTATAAACATTATTTGAGGATGTTGGGCAAAACATAGAATCGTATTTGACGATGAACACGGTACGGTCAACAAAGGTTTTCTCACTGAGGAAACACAAACCACTAATATGTTTTTCGATGAAAGCATACAATGCTGAACGCCTCTTCTCGTTCACCCAGCTCTGTATCACCAACCTACGCCGTCGGAATCTACCTGAAATCAACGGACGAAGGGAAATAAGAACGCATGGACGAGCTACCGGGGTATTTTGCGAGCGCCCCCTCCCACACACACAAACACACAAACAGACACACACGCTCGCACACTTACCCAATCACTCGCACATACACGCAAAATTAACAGTCTTGCGCTCTACCGACTGAGCTATACGAGTTAAGTGTGGGCTTCCTCGCAGTCAACCAACAACGAGCAGCCAAATGGAATTGTTGTATTTGAGGTTTAGCCTCATTCAATATGGGGGTAAATTATGGGTCAAGAAAAGGGTCGATAGATACGTTGAGAAAGAAGCAACCTGCTATGAACTGGGTGAGCTCTTCGCTCGAGCTGGCGGGCTCCTTACTGGAGTCCGTGGACCAGCAGGCCGCACTCACACTCGCCGGTACGAACTGCAGTCTCCTCTCTCCGTGCTCAGCCAAAATAACCTCTCTCTATCGTCTACAGGAGCCGAAGATGAAGAAGATGCAGAGCTCTCGTCATCTGCCAGCACTCGATTGAGCCAAACGTCGGACAGAAGCTCGCTATCGACGACAAATGACGAGCCCGAAGACTCCGTGAGTGAAGACGGTCCAGCTACCAAGGCGGAGAGCGTGTCGAGCGTCGACTCGAGTCCTGCGAAGCCTCAATCCGTGCCAAGATGACGCCACCTCCCTCTGGCTCGGGAAACAAGCTCTCTGGCTTTGTGAACGCCATCTCCACACAGCTGGAGAACGTCTCCTCGGGAAGAGGAGGTGACCCTCCTCTTAGCAGCAGTGGATCGCAGGCGTCCACGGAGGAGGAGTGCGCTCGACTGCAAAGGAACTGGCTCGTATCAAGACAGAGCTGCGGACGAAAGAGAAACAATTGGCCGGTACCCAAAGAGCATGCAAGTATGCGAGGAAGAGCTGGTAGCACTGGAGCAAGAATGTAAGGAGAAGATTGAGCAGGTTCAACACGAGGTAAGTGGGCGAAATATCTTGGACTTAAAGGTAGTTTACTTATATTTTTGCTTGCAGATAGCTGCGATGCAACAAGACAAGAACTCGGACGAGCAGAATTTCATGCAAGCGCTGGAAATGAAGGACAAACAGGCGCGCGCCATGAAGGCCGACTTGGATGCGCTGACGGAGGCTAGACAACAAAACGCCGCCGAGATTGCTTCGCTAAAGGCTGAATTGGCAAAGGCGGTCGAGTCGAAAGACACACTGTGGACATCGGCAGCATCAGCTAGCAATGAATCGGAACAACTGATTCAGTCGCTTCGGGCAGAATTACAAGACACGCTGACAGCGATGAACAACTTGAAGCGCGAGTATGCCGACTCGAAAGTAGCGATGTTTTCTAGACAGTCACAGCTCGAAAGTACCAACACCGAGCTGGTGAACAATGTGGCCGAATTGGAGCGCGAACTTGCGAAAGCAAAGGAGAGTGCTTCAGCAACGCAGAGTAGCTCTGCTGGTGGTGGTGGCGCGAATGCTGATCTAGGAGCCCAATTTGGAGCAAGCACAGGCTTTGCGTCGATGAACGACGAGTACCGACGGGTGCAACAGACGCTGGTGCTTACGAAGAAATCCCTACACGACGAAACGCGAAAGAGTGAGGTTCAAAAGCAAGAAAATATTGCGTTGCGAGAGGAGCTTCGTCGGCTGAAACAAGCGCTGGAAACTGCTCAAGCAAATGCTGCAACTCAGCTCCAGGCCGCGGTCGACGAGAACGCGAAACTAAAGGATCAAGTGAAGCAGCTATCGGCGCATTCAAACGCGACAGCAGCTGCCAATGGCGAGCTGCGTATCCAGCGACTGACAAATCGGCTGATCGAGAAGCAGGAGACGATCGACGCCTTGCGTAACCGCGTGACGACGATGGATGTTCGTCTACAGGACTCGCAGTTGCGAGCGCAGCGTGCCGAGGAGAAGCTTGCACGGATGGAGCAAAATGGCGGCATCGACGACATGGAGATGGCGACTCCAGTCGGCAAGCCCGGAATGAGAGGCGGCGTCCGTTCTCGACCCAACCGGATGGCACACGCGATCTCGCGCGTAGCCCCCGTCGTCGAGCGCAGTCACCACGTTCTTACTGCGCTGGACGTGCTGGATCGCTGGCTGTTGTTCCTGGGGCGAGTATTTTTGCAAGCTCCGTTTGCTCGCCTGGGCATGCTCTGCTACCTCGTGCTGATCCACTTTTGGGTGTTCATGATTCTGAGTTTCCACACGAGCCATCTCACGGAAGAGATGCAGCTCGCTGAAGCTGCAGAGGGTGCCGTCGTCGAGCCTGGGGAAGACTTGATTCCAGGAGCTCATTAAGTAAATCTGTTGAAGCCGAAAAGCTGCAGTTTGTGACGGAGCCAGCGTGCGGTGCCACATTTCGTTCCACCGATCCGTTGCGTTATCTTGCTTTCAGTATGGGTTCTTGAGCCCGTACATTTACGTGGCAGTAGTCAGCGCGTGATGTCAAGTGTCAATCGTCAGTCAGTCTCCGATCAGCTTCCGACTCGCACAGGCCGCTCCGAACCATGAGCCCGACGCCCGACGCGCCCGTGTCCACCGCCAGCGAGGGCGTCCCCAGCGTGAGCTCCGTGCGCTACGAGTCGAGCGCCTCGGACGCCGAGGTGGCGTGGCTGCGGCGCTGCCTGCCCATCTTCGTGCAGCCGGACGTGGACATCAAGAACCGCAACGACCTGGTGAAAATCTTCTTCCGCTTCGAGCGCGACGACCAGTCGGGCCAGCTCATCTGCCGACTATGCGTCGTGTTCGCGGGCGAGTCGAGCTACAACCGCGTGCGGGAGGAGATCGAGAACACGCTGGCCACGCTCTGCTACCGCACCTTTAACCGGCGGACGTACAAGCGCACAGCTGATATCAACTACATGGAGTTCCGGTGCGTTCTACGCCGTATTGACCTCCGTAGACTATTTCTAATTAGCTGTATGCGTTGCTGCAGGAACGTTAATTTGGACCCCAATGCTGCTTTGCCATGGGCGACGATCTACTCGCAGGACCACGGCGGCTCGCAGCAGTGGGCGCAGGGCGAGAAGCGCAACGTCGGCAGCTGGTTCTCGCTCATGCACCACTACTGCGAGGAAGTTCCGTACGCGGACTGGAAAATTCATCCACAGACTCACCGCCCATACATCTACCTTAACACCTGCAATCACATGATCGGGCAGCAGGACAACAACCCTCGACTCAGCAAGTTCAACTGGATCGACTACCCGTTCCAACATGGCGACGGCGACGACGCCTTCCACTACGTCGTGGACCATGTACCGACCAAGTTCAATCTCTACTCGTACGTCTGCTTCTGGAGAGCACGTAACGGCGGTGGATGGTTCGACCGCCACCCAGGAGGCAAGACGATCTCGCGGGACGGCAAGTCGATCTTCATCAAGTACCCACCATCGGCTTCTGGGATCTAGGGATATTGCACACACACACCGCTCATCGGTATGCGGGGAGTACATTAATGTAGCGAAAACAAAAAGAAATAGTGGTAGGTGCATTTTGCCAACATCAAGATGAAATTCACGGCAATTGACGACACTACCCTGCGGCAGGCGTCGGGGTGTTGTCTTGAGGCTGTTCGTCCTCGTCCTTGGACTTTGTGGAAACGCTGCTGGTCATTTGCTGAGCTACGAGCTCAGTCTCATGGGCCGAAGAGGCTGAAGAAGCCGTTGGGGAAGTCGAGTCAACGCCTGCAAGGCCAGTGAACTTGGTCGCATCCAGCTCCCGAACTTTCATCCATGTCGTCCACATCTCTTCGACTGAAATCGGAGCCTGCTCGAGCAGCCAGCCCATCTGGCGTCGGGTAGCGTCCAGGACAGGTTGAAAGCCCATCTGGGTCGCTCCGGAATGCACCCAGTGCAAGTCCAGCAACATGAACGCCATGGCGTGGAGCTTGAAGAATGCTGCAGGGTCGTCAAAAACACGCCAGAATGGCGTGCGGCTCACCCGTTCAGCTACTCGCAGTTTCATGACAACGGCCGGCGCTGTGGCCCCGTCGGTCTCGACCGAATGCAAAACGAGCTTGGTGCACACGTCCGGCACTTCGTCCAGCATCAGCAAGTGCATCATCATCCGCATCACATTAATGCTCGCAACTGGGAATGGGTAGCGGTTGCCGCCAGCCACAGCATTGCGCTTCATCATCGCTTGCGCCTTTTCCGGGTACTCTTCCACGAAATACACAAGACACTCAAGTGCCAGCAAACCACCTCCTCGGAAACCGCCCAACGGGTTATCTGTGTGGAAGCCGCTGCCCTTCCAGCGCGGTGAAGCCAGCAGAGCGTTTACATTTACACCGGCGACTTCGGTGTCGCTATTGCTGGATGCCGACAGAACCGAGTCATTCTCCTCCACCATCGAGTCTTCCGGCAGCAGCAATGCATCCCAGAGTCGCTTTAACAAAGCTACATGGCTTTCGTTCGTCATATCAAGCGGCTCCTCCATCCGGAAGCGAAGGGTTTCCAGACGTTTAACCTTGTCACGCAGCTTTCCTCGACGCGAGGTGAGCTCTGCTCGGAAGTCACGAAGGACAGATTCTTGTTCCCGGAACAACATCGCCATGACTTGGACGGCTTCTTCAGCGTCACGTGTTTTGTGGCGCACTTCTCGAGCTTCTGGTGCAGTTCCCAAGCTCCCAGCAGGAAATGCCTCCATGTAGTCTTCTTCGTTGGGCATCAACCGCGAGCGGACGGAAGTTCGATGCTGGTATCCTACAGGGTATTTCCTGTAACTCGAGTCTTCATAGTCGTGAAAGCGTTCTCCATGTCTTCCTCTCATTAGAAGAGGAGCGAGACAATTGGCAATCGCGTACACGGTAAGCCCGTTCTTCTCAGCGTGGCGTGGCTGTAGTGCCACCGATATCCAATGGCATAGCCGTTCCAGAAGCGGCTTGCAAAACCACGGCAAGTCATTCACTAGTACGGTTAGCAGCGCCTTGCATTCTTCGTCGGTCATACCGCCGCCTGGACGACCAGCACACTCCAAGAATCTGTCGAGTCGCTCTTCTGTAAGCAGCGGGTCAGGGAGTTCCCAAATGTATTGAAGCAGGATTGCGACAACCTCGTGCGGATCCACTGCCATTTTCCGATGAAAGCCGCCTAACTCTTCGATCGTATCACGAAGCTCCATGACATGATCTGCCTGTAAATGCGCCTGGAACAGTCCGGGAGAATCGATGTGATCGTAAAGGTAGCAGAAGCAAGCCTCAACGACGTCGGGCAGACCCAGAGCCGTCTCGAAACGAGCCATGCCACTCAAAAATGGGTTGCATAGCACATCTAGCAAGTCGCTGCCAAAGACGTCATATTCAGGATATCCCAGCTCCAAGAAGCGAAGAACTGCAGTAGCTGCGTCCTCCATCTTTTGCGACTGAGCCGCCTGTTTCAGTGTATCTGAAAGTGGATTACCACCTTTGCGTGAATTGAACGCCAGTCTCAACTCGTGATGCGACACCAATTTCTCTGCTAGCATATCGGCCTCGTCATCAGCTTGGGATAAACGCACGCGTCCACTCACCATGTCCTCTGGGTCAATGAGTTTCGGCGCCTGCTTTCTGATTTTGCGCGCCTTCGGACGAGGCAATGGCCGAGAAAACGGCAGCGCTTCCGGTTCCAAATCCAAGCGTGGGTCGTCAATCAAGAAGGCAAACGGCAGGCTGTCAAACCCTGACAAGAGGTTGAGGAACATCTTCACCTCGTCGCGCTGGCGGAATAACGCAAACTCGGTGTAGTACGAGGCCAGCAGGTCCAGGTTGGTTTCCGACAGCACCATACTCAAGCTCGACTGCAGGACGTGAGTGTTCAGTGCTTGACGAATGAACGCTCGTGCTTTGCCTTCGTCCGTGTGCACGTTTGTCAGACCGTTGGCGGAGCGAACCGCCCCAACGAGGCCACGTACGTGCCGAGGGAGGTCTGCTTCAACACTGCTGGTTACAACCTCGCACACTTTACTGCTCGAAGTGGACGCGGATCCTTGTGAAGCCGAGGCAGCAGCTCGGTGCATGGCCTCCAGCATTTGCTTCCGACGGATAGCTTCCATCCTTGTGCAGGTCCATTTGACAACGCCGAAGAACTTGACGGTCGCGCCAGTGCCAGTGCTGTCTCCGTCCATCAAGCGAAGGCCGTGTGTGAAGCAGCGATCCAACTGCGTGCACAGCAAGTTTACCACTGCTTGTTCATCATTGAGCAGCAGCTCGTGCATCGTCAGTGCTCTCCATCATTGCAGCCTTGGGGCTGTCGTTACCATCACCGGAAGCTGTGGAAGAGTCAACACCGTCGTCCATAGAGCTCCGACGGCCGGCGCCGTTCTTCTTAGCTTCCATAAAGAGCTGCAGTCCGCGCACCGCATTCTCCAGGTCCTCGAGGATGATGCCGCGTTGGCTCTTGGCCTGGAGTTGTCGCTTGGCGCGGTTCCGACGACGCAACTGCTGCTCCTCCTCCGTTTCTTCTTCCGGCTCACCCAGGACAAGGCTGCCGAGCTTGGCGAAGAGCGACTCCATGCTCGCTTCACCACAGTAGTCGGAATCCGAAATGACAGCTCACCACGATCAAGATATCCTGGAAAGATCGTGCGACGCTTCATTGAAAGGCATTCAAATGCAGACAGCACCACCAAGCTGTCTGGGCCAGCGATAGAGTAGCTACGAACGTTTCTTGGGTCGTCATTTTCGTTAGTATCGGGGCAGAGGTCGTCAACAGTCTGCACACGGTTGTCCTAGTCAAACTGCTGCCGCATCTTCATCTCCGTCTCGGACTTCCACCCTCGAAAGTTCGAGCCGATACCGGCCTGACCCTTGGTACGCTGCTTCTTGACGCGTTCCTTGGCGTCCTTCTTGTCCTTCTTGGCTGGTTGTTTACTGCGAGCTACTTCGGTCGGTAGAGGTCTCTTTCGAGCCCTCTCAGCTGCAAGCCGCTCGCTCTCTTTCCTCTCTTGCTCTTGCTGTTCCTCTTTAGCTCGTTTTCCTCTGCTTGTTGCTGCTTTTGCAGTCGCTCCTTCTCTTGCTCTTCTTTCAGTCGCTGTCTCTGCTTCAGGATGGCTTCGGACGGCAGGAACGACGCCTTCGCGCTAGACAAGACGCTCTCGGGCGACGGTAGAAGCTGTTTGGACTCCTTGTTCTCGTCGTCTGCTTCGGGCTTCTCTACTGGGACCGCCGGCTCCTCCTCCGCATCGCTCTGCTGCTGGAATACTCGTCGCCGAGCAGGAACGACATCTTCGGGTTACACTTGAACGTAACCTTTTCACAATCGAAAACTGTCGCCGACCATGGTCGACGCCGAGACGACTGCATGGCTCAAGAAGGAGCTGGTGAGCGCTGGGCTTCGGGGAAGTGGACGAGATCGTCGCGTACATCACCAGCACGTTCCACTCGCAGCAGGATACCGCCACCTACCTCATCGAGCTGCTGGGTATCCCCGCCAGTCGCGCCGAATCCATCGGCGCTCGGTTATTCTCGCCCAAGCAGACTCAACCCAAGCAGAGTCTGGTGCCAGTCCCCACCGCCATCAACTCCCGCCTGAAGCCCAGCAAGAAGAACAAGAAGAGCAATGCACCAACACTGCTGAACAATGCACTGATCATCAACTGCCTGCGCTGCGGCCGCATCGAGTACAACGGAGCACGTCGCTGCGTTTTCTGCGACTCGGAGCTGCAGTACGAAGCGGACGCCGTCACAGCCAATGAAGCAGCACAGCAGCACATGGAGGAGCTTGTGCGACTCGACGAGTCGGGCGCGCAACGCACACGCGTGATAGACACCGAGCAGTTCTTCTACGACGAGCATGAATCTGAACAGCGCAGCGAAGGCGACGAGAGCCACCGCCGACCCATCTCGCTGACGCTGGATCTGGAGAATAAACGCTTCGTGGACGCCGGCGATAACCAGATTGCGCGCAACAACCAGCTCGCCAAGGACGCACGCGAGCTGGTGGACGGCGTCCAGCGGAAGATGAGCAAGGGCAAGCGCGGCAAAGCGGGGCAGGACACGCAAGACACCAACGCAACCGGCGGCGTCCGCGAGGCGTTCGTGGTGGTGGACGACTCGTACAACTTGCTCTTCGTCTAAACGCATTCGTGTACAGTAATGCAAGACCAGTCCTGAAGTTTCCTCTCCGATATGTGCACTTGGCGCTTCAACGAAAAAGTTTATCCGTACAGTAACTGTTTGACTTGGTTTCTGTATGCACGCCCCGTTTCCAGTTCCGTCTGAGACAAGATGATACGATTGGTGATGAGGCTATTACGAGCGGACGCACACCGGATGTCGCCGCGGAGGTTGCGCGGCGGCGGCGGCGCCACTCCCAGATTCGCCCCCGACGTTGCACTCGACCGGCCCCGCCTTCGTCTCGGAGGCTCCCGCGGCCGCGATCGACTCCCGCACCAAGAAATCGCTGCAAGTTCCAGCGCCATGTCGAACGCGAGCGTCACGGGGCTGTCGGCGCTGCAGCGGCGGGCGGCCACACCTGCGTCCGAGGCCGCGCAGTGCACGGCGCCGGCCAACCCACTCTGGGACTTTTACGCCTGCGGCCTCGTGGACGAGAACGACAACGGCTCCGACGACGAGGACACGGAGGACGAGCTGGAGACGCAGGACTGGATCCTGTTCCAGCGCCAACGCGCACAGGCGCGTCTCGCCAACGCGTGCCAGCGAGAAGCCCGCACGCTACGAGCAGCCAAGCACTGAACAGAGAACTCGGAACACTTGCCACTCGATGGCAAAGCACCGATGACGTGGTTACGAGTCAAGAAGCGCCGCTTTCCCGTTGCGTATTGTGGCATGAGCTGTAGAGTAGAATAACTATCGATGAATGGGAAACGGACGCCTTGTGCTCGCTTCGTGCTTCCAGCCAGCAGGCATCGCCGTGGATGTCTGCTGGCTGTGTGTCTTGCAGCAGAACGATGTCGTGCGCGGGGGACAAGAAGCCGTTGATCGATCGGAGGCACGCTTCAACCCTAAGCGGCCCCGAGCCCGCAAGCTGGTGTATGTGTTGGTGACGCCGAAGGTCATTCCAGCCTGCAAGTTCCAGCAGTGGATAGTGGATTGCTGCCAGCATGACATGACCAGATCGAGCCGAACACCACCGCAATGGACTTCCCCAACTGTCTTCAGCGGTACTACAGTCAGTACTAGATCTTCGACGTCAACGGCGGTAAGCGCGGCAATGGCAGACGTCAGAACTCATCGTTCCGTCGCGACGAACTATTAATACGCGCCGACGCACTTGCAAGAGAGACGACGAGTGCGGCGACTGCTTCTCGGCAGCAAAAGTGAGGGCGGACCAGGCGAAGAGCAGACACCGGTTTCGTCTCGCAGCATAAACATAAACCGTTTTCAAGAATAAATACAGGTTTATTGTTTCTGAAGGAAATCAGCTGGCGGCAATGTGATTGGCGATCCCCGGTGGGAATCAGACTCATTCGTGCTGTGGACGGCAGCAGCCACAACGCCGCTCACCTCTCGCTTGCCATGACCGCCGCCGCCTTGTCCCGCGTGCACTCCACCTCCGGCTACGGGGCGGTGGACTCGCCGCCGTCGTCACCGCTGCTGCCACTGCCCCCACTCGGAGAGAGACGTCCGAGTATCTGTTCAAGTACCTGATCCTCACGCAGGTCTTCATGTACCTCGAGGCGGGCGCCGTGCCGTCGCTGCTGCAGCAGTTCACACTCACGTTCCGGCTCAGTCCGCAGGAGCAGGGCCTGCTTGGCGCCATCGTGTACATCTCCATCTCGCTGGCGTCGCCCTGGTGCTCCACGCTCTTCCGCCGCTTCGATCCGAGGCAATTGCTGGGCGTGTCGCTCGTGATCAACAATCTGGCAGTGCTGGGACTTGCCTGCCTACCCACCGCGCAATGGTACTCCAAGTCGCTGCTCATCGCAATGCGCGGCTTCGTAGGACTCACGCAAGCTTCAGCTGCGTGTACTCGCCGCTGTGGGTGCACGACTACGCCCCCAAGGAGAAGCGAGGCACCTGGATGAGCTACCTGCAAGGTGCTGTGCCGGTTGGTATTACGCTGGGCTATTTTTCAGGGTCCGTCACGATTTGGTTGGCATCCCAAGCACCGGAAATGGTCGTCACTGCGCTGCGTCGAGTTGTTACTATGTTGTCTAGCACTGCTACGGGCATCAATGCAAATGCTGACATTGCTGAGAACGTCGATGACAACGCGATGCGGCTGTGCAATGGGATTTACTGCTGGAGATGGCCATTCTTGACCCAGTTCGCGCTCATTCTCCCGCTGTCGATATTGATCTTTTCGTGCCGCGGGAGCATATTCGACTGCGTGCGACTCGCCGCCGTTCTATTGTCATTGTGGATGCGGATGAAGACGAGGATACCGGCGTCGAGCAAAGTATCCCCTTAACATTTGAGGACCAGCATTCGCTGCTGAACGAAATGGGGTCTAGTGAACTGGGCTTTCGGTTGATGGAAGCGTCTGAACCCGAGAGTACTTCGAGGTGGGGCAGTCTGCGGTTGTTGCTGCAGCACAAGGTGTACGTGTTCATTGTTATGGGCCTTTCGGGCCTTTTCTTCGTTGTCGCGGGCGTGCAATTCTGGACAACGTTGTACTTGGAGACCAACACGAAGGACTCCATGTACGAGATTCATCTCTCGTATTTGCTGGTGAGCGGAACGGGCCCCATCATGGGCGTGTTTTTCGGTGGCTGGCTTATTGATCAGTTCGGCGGGTACTCAGGACCGTACCACCAAATGCAGGCGCTACGTGTGTGCATGGTGCTGGGTGGAGCTGCGTGTTTAGCGGCAATTCCAGTGTCGTACGTACATAACACATTTTACATCGCCGTGTTTCTGTGGTTGATGCTGTTCTGCGGTGGTAGCATCCTTCCAGCGTGCTCAGGCATTGTTATATCGGCTGCCCCACCACGGCTTCGCCCGCTTGCCTCGTCGGTTGCGTACGCCAGCTATAACCTGTTTGGATACGCTGCGTCAAACTACGTTCCTGGCTTAATCATGAACTTCATCATCGACCCAAGTGCAGACGCTGATGAAGATGGCAGTGGCCTGGGGGCCCAACGTCGTGCAACGCTGCCTGCACTTATCGGATCGGGTTCCGGATCGTGCTGCTGTGGAGTGTGGGCTTTCCTTTGCCTATGCGGAGGAGCCATTGAGTCGGCCCGAAACTACGCAGCAACTATCCGGGCAAGTTGTTCCAGCAATGGACACAGCTCCATCTACAACCACAGTAATGGGAAGGAGCTTCTCCCTACAGCAGCGGTGGCGTCGTCCCACCAGCATGTTCATAAGAGCGGATAGAGCGCCAGTAGATAATTGGCACGCGTATTTGATTTTATTTCGCTGCGTTCGAGCTTGCCATCATTTGCTTTATCCGAGGTGCCTTACGAAGCAAAGCATTGAGCATCGTGCCCACAAAGAAGGCGACAACTGTCGAAGTCATCGTGATCACGTTGTACGGCATGCTGAAGTCCGGGGTCGGCAACGGCACAAGCAGAGGCTCCGTAAACAGCGTCGTGGTAAACTCTGGTGACTGGGCATCCTTGGTGCATTCCTGAGCTTCACCACTTTGCGTTTCAAAAGTCGCCACTCCAGGAGCAATGTCAAAGCCGCGGTTAGCATCGGGAGGGTGTTCTGACAGACGTATGAAGGCTTTCTCCATTTGAAGTGAAAACACCAGCGTGGTGTTGGCCGGGAGGAAAGCCTCGAGGCGTAACTGGTTCGGGCGCCCGCGTAGCTCAGCAGGAACAAAGTCGAACGCTTGGATCATTTTCTGTGCCTCCTCTTCACTGCCACCAGCGGCGGCTCGGAAGGTATGGAAGTACACACGGAGATACCACGGGATGACGTCGTGGTATGTGACTCGCATGCTGCACGACGGGTGGTTGTTCTTGAGCTGTACGGCGAGGCCGCCACGAACTTGACCGTAACCAGTGACGAAGCGATGGGCCGAAACAACATCCTCCTGTGCGTAGTAAGATGCCTTGGAAGAAGCTTCTTCAGCGGCGGCTTTCAAATCGTCAAACCACGGACGGGAGAGAGCTACAGCGTTCGCATTGAGATCAGTCGTCTGCGCTTTAGTCGATTCCAAGTCTTCAGTGTAAATGACGCTCTCCGAGGCCAGCGGACAAGCCTTGACTTCTGAGGCATGCTGTCCGTTAGCAAAGAAGATGGATCCAAGACTCCAGCGCTCCTTGTTGTACTTGGTGGGGCTCTGAACCGTAGTCAAGTGCTGCTTGAGACTCCATCCACCCCTCGACGTTCTTTTCACGAACAGCGATATCGACAGATACTCTCCCGACAGCGCATTGATAGGGTCAATCAGTGCACCGAGTCCCTCAATGGCTCGACACGGCAGCATCTTGAGCCACGGCGTCAAGTTCTCCGTGCAGAGCTCCTCACGGGCCAACGAGCCGTGCAGGAACACTAGCCCTGGGTCTGCATTGGTCTCTGGGAACGCTCCGACCTCCTTGAGCGTGGACGATGGCAACAGCTCCGTGACGACCGTCTCGTCCATCTGGTTCAGCGACGCCGAGAAGATGCCGCCCAGTTCGGACGTGATGCCTCTCCAGCGCTGCTGCACGTCGTGATCTCCATGCAGAGCCACCTGCAGCCGCGTACCGAAGGGTGCGTGGGCGAATCCGGAGCCGCTGAAGCTCTGCGCTGAGCCGTAGCGCCAGTCTGCGTATCGGCCGACAGCGAGCGTCAGGTGGATCGACTCGGCGTCTTGCTTGTTGAGGATCTGGCGCAGCACATTGGGCAGCAGCGACTGCGGATCGGAGGAGGCCTCGTCCAGCGAGAACTCGAAGCAGCCTAGAACCTGGTTGATGGCTGGCAGAGGACGTAGCGTCAGGCGCTCTGTGAAGGCGGCGCTGGCCCCGCACAGCAGCGACAGCAGCCACAGCAATGCGAGCGGCATCGTCATCTTGTCTTGGACAACTGGCACTGAAATGAGAGGAGGGATGTCACTAAACTGAATGACGGGGATGACAACATTTCTTGCTCGAAGCGCACAATGCGTGAAGAAACACTACTGCGGGGCAGCGCTTGCCCCGAAGAGATTCGAAAGGAGTGGTGTGCTCCCTGTATTGACTGCATTTGGTATGGAGGAAGTGTACCATGGACTCCTGGAGGGAGCCCCGTGGCCAAGTTGACGGTCAACTGCGGCTCTCTCTCCTGATGCTTCAACAGGAGCATGGCCTGGGCAAAAGCTCGGATTGCCTGGAGTCGATGAGCTTCCATCGGAGAAGATGATAAGATTGCCCTGGGATTTTACAGCGAGACGCAGAGCACGGTCACACTGCTGGGCACCAATTACGGCACCTGGGGTCTTCTGCGTCGACGGTCGCAGCTTCGCGCTCCACGACGACCAGCCAGCAGCGCTCGTCGAGACCTTGTTCGACTCCACGGCGGCAGGCTGCAATCGTCACGTGCTTCCTGCCGCCTGTGGGGAGCAAATCACGACGGCCCTAACCACTGGCCGACAGCGATCGGCCAACGTGCAGAGCACCGAGCGGATGGCTGGGAAGCTTCCCCAGAAGAAGGAATTGCTCAATGCTGCAATCTTCTCTCTGTTGATGGTTCAATGCGTTTATACCTACTACTTAGTAGCTAGCTTCTTGCTCTCGGAGCTGCGGACATGCATTCGGCCGACTCGGGTGCCCAATCTCTATACAACTACACTTTACGGGTGGGAAATACGGCACCGGAGGAATCCTGGCAGGAGCTCGTCCCTATGTAGCTCAGGAGCTGGCACAGCAGCTCCTCGTCCTCCTTCTTGACGAAGCGGTTGACGCGCAAGCGCGAGTTGGCAAAGTTCTTGCGCACGTCGTAGTCGACCTTCTTGGCCCACACGCGGCGCTTGCGCTTCTCCAGGAAGCGCTCGATGCGTTTTCTCCGCCTCGGGCGAGTAGCTGCCGATGTACTTGCCCTCCGAGGACGGCGACGAGCCTTCCACGTGGTGCTCGCTGTCGTTGGCCGCCGAGATCTCCATGCGGATGAACTCCTCGAGGTGCTGGCGGCCCAGGCCGCCGTACTCGCTTCCGTCGGACGAGCATACGGACGCGAGGCGCACGCGCTGCTTGTAGTCCGGGTCGTACCACGTGCCGTCCTCTTCGACACCAGTGGGGCTGCAGTCTCGGCCCAAGAAGGACTCATTTTCCTGCACACGCGACAAGCTGCTGCCCTTGTGCTTCTTGCCGTACGACGACGAGTACGTGCGGTCGAACGAGTTCGACGGCTCGCGATACCGCATCGCACTGCTGTTGTTGCTGTTGCTGTTGCCGCCGCGCATGGGAATGGAGATGGGCCTACTGTTCGAGGACGACGCGTAGCTGTCCTGGTCGTCCTGGTTGGAGGTGGCGGCGGCCACGAGGCCGTCGAACGGTGAGCGGTAGGCGGACCACGAGCCGTCGTCGCTCGAGTCCATGTCCACGTCGCTGCTGCTGCTGTCGCCCTCTTCCCGGCCGGGGATCATGGACGTGAGCGGGCGCTCCTGGATCTTTGCTGCAGCAGCGAGAAGGCTGCGCTGTAGCTGCTGCTGCTGACGTCCGACTGCAGGAAGCTGCTGGAGGGCAGCGAGCTGGCCATGCCGCCGTCGAAGGCCGCGAAGCCGCGCTTCTTGCCGGCCTGCCAGGCGGACGGCGGCTCGGGCGCGTACAGCGGGTTGTCGGCGAACTTGCGCTCGTCGGGCGCCGACAGGCTCATGAGCGTCTCGGCCACCTCGGACTCGATCATGGGTCAACGGCGCGGAGTGGCTGCGGGACGGAATCAATTTGGGTGGCTGCGGGGCAGTGGGCTGGCTTTTCCTGCGGCGGCGGCGGCCGTTTCGGAGCTACTGGCTGTGCAGACTGGAGCTGGTGTCTCCTTGCTTCGGCTCGCGCTTTTCAAAGAGTGCGGTCGTGGCCGGCCTGGATCTGCTGCGTTCGGGCGAGCGCCAGTTTATGGCCCCGCGCGCGGATTGGCCGAAAGTCGCCGCAGTACTTCCCGGTGGATTTTCGACTTGGCGTTTGTATGCCGCCAAGTTCAACCGAATCGAAGGCGGCTTGCCAGCCACTATGGCCGACTTGACGAGTCTGCGAAAATTGCGCCCAGGGCGGCGCTGCCTGGAGGGCTGGCAGGCAGGCAAGCAAGCATATCCCCCTCCATAGACGTCTTCCTCGGTGCGCCAAGGTCCTGTACGTGACCGTCTTCCACGGACTATCGCTAGAGCACATAGCGTGGAAGGTCTCCACAAACGGTTGGTTCGACAGTGGGCAGCGACTGCTCCTCCCACGCCGTGTGGTGTCGACGATCGAAAAAGCAGTGGCTGGCGGGGGCCGTGCTGGTGCAGTAGAGCAGGCAGAGCTGAGCTCGATGCAGCGCGCGGCGGTCTCTATGCAGGGACAAGATGCCCTCGCTGCCGTGGAGACACGATGCTTGCAACCTGGGTTCGCCCGCGGCGCGTGCTGGAAGACGAGCTCTGCTTCTCTCGCGCGCGTGAGCATACACTACACCTCTGCCAGTTGGACCCGCAGGCGTTCGTGTGGTCGCTGCGGAGTTTATTCAGTCACAAATGGACCAGTAGTGATGGCATCGCTGCCATTGTTGCGGCACTGGCGGAGAAGCACTGGGGCCTCCCTCACCAGCGAATTCGCTTCAAGTTGAAGTGCTTGGCGCGGCGGGGCAAGCCCTATCGGCTGGTGATCAAGGCAGGTGCAGGCTGATGTGGCATCGCCGCGGCTCTGATACGCGCAAAAATGCCAGCGAGCGTCTGGAGCTGGTCGGCATCGTGTCGGCAGCCTTGATTGAAGGAAGCCCAGTGGAGGCCGTCGAGCTGTTCTTCTTGCCTGCCGCATTCGACGCTATCTGCGGCGAGGCAGCGACACCGCCAAGCATAAGATTTGCGCTAAATCGGAGCGCTAAAGCTAACCCTAATTCTGCGGCCTGACTCACTGCCCTTCACTATGCCCCCACTTCCGAGCCAGCACACAAGAACGCCATCAAACGCCGCAGCAGGATGGAGTCGACGACGCGAATGGCGCCTCCGTCGCCGCTCAAGATCCCGACGCACGACTACGAAGTGACGCCCAGCAGCAGTACCACCTCGTCCCCAGCCGAGAGCTGCGCCAGCCACGCCGAGAAGTCCCTGGAGCCCTGGGAGAAGATGACCAGTCCGAACAGCTCCAGTTCCGTCAACAGCTCGGTGACCAGCGGACCGATTTGGGAGGAAGACAGCGACGGCAGCGACGGCTATGCGGACGAGGAGGTCGAAACAGAGACGTCTACGGTACAGCAGCACAGGAATGGGTCGGTGAATCGGATGCAGACACTGGTGCAGACCATGCAGCAACGTCTTCTAGGACTGCAGAGGCTGGTGGAGGAAGGCAGACCACAACACAGGCAGTGGGTGGAGGTAACGCAATGACGGCAAGCAGTGGTGTAACGCAGACAGCTCTGAGCCACGTGACGGAAGATAACGGCGAGACGGCGCCAGCTCAACCTTCCGCCAGTGTAGAGGACCCGCCAGCGAATGATGCCAGCACGGATAAAACTGACAGCCCAGAGGACGGTTCGAGCTTGAGCTCCAGCTCAACCGATGGCGGAGAACCCCTGCAATGACCACGCTGCTCGACCGCATCAAGAGCTTGCAGGCGCAGCTTGAGGCTGCAGCCGATGAAAACCGGCAGCTTCGTGGTGTGATCCGAAGGTTGGAGGACGAAAACGCGCGACTCCGAGCTGATGACACTGTGACAGTAGCAGCGGCAATTAAGTCGGGCGAGGTATCGATTAACGAAGTCGTGTCGACACCTGACCGGGAGGTAAGTGACGCTTCCGAGGACCTCGACTGCGGCCAAGAGGACTTTTCTCGCTTGACGACGGCAATATTTGGGAGTCCTCGGACTTTCAGCTGGTCATGAAACAGGATCTATCGGTTTTGAAGAATCACGAGCGGTGTCAGCACAAGCTGCACGAGTTGTGGGATACTATCCGCACGCTCCGAACGTTTGTGGAGACGTACGAGGTGGAGCGAAACGCCATGCGAGTACAGCGTGATGAAGCTATTGCCGACGCGGACCGCGCCGACTCGGAGAACGCCAAGCTAGCTGGCAGCAGCAACACCCAGCAGAAGATCAAGTACCTGCAGCAGGTCAAGAGCGACAACCAGGCCTTGCGCCGCAAGAACCGCGCGCTGAACGCCAAGATCGCCAAGCTGTCGGCCAGGATCATTCAGGACAGGAATGGGTACGCTGCTTCGAGCAGGACAGCTTCGCCACCAGCAGCGTGACATGCAGTATATCGGAGGACACCATGACGCTGGAGGAGCTGCAGTCGGAATGCGACGACCGGCCTGAGCGGACGCGGCCGCAAGTGCTGAAGAGTATGTGGGACCACCGCGAGATGCTGCAGCGGAGACTGGAGCGCCTGCGCTTGGTGCGGCAAGAACTGGGTGACGCAGCTTCTTCTGCTTGCTGCTGCGAGCAGGAGGACCAAGATTGCTCAGCGGTGTAGCTCGTTTCTTTGTCTTTCATTGTTGTCACTTAATTACTAGCCGAGCGCCGCCGCTACGCGGCGGTGGGTTATGGTTGGATGCAGCTGTGGACCGCCCGCCTCCGCTACGCTCCGGCGGGATGATTCAGCTTTCTACACGAACTACTAAGTAGTGCAATCTAAATAATACAGGCGAATAAAATGTTTCATGAAAGCTGCCAAGTGTCATTTGTCCAACATAAAGCTAGGTTCTAGTTCGTAGTGGCAAACTACTACATCTAGCCTAGAAATACACCTCGACTCCTAATCGAAAATCTGCGTGTAAACGATGTTTCTTGTGTACACTCCTCCGTCCGGGTCTACGAACTCTGGATACTCAATCAATGCCTTGAACTTGCTTCGGGACGTCACGCGAGACAACGCCACATACAACTGGCCATGCGAAAAGCACGGGAAGCCAAGTACAGCCCCAAGTTTAACACCGTCTGACCTTGGGCCGTGTTAATCGTCATGGCGAATGCTGGTTGCACGGGGAACTGCTTTCGTCGTAGCCGAAAGGGGAAGTCGGAGCTGTCGTCGTCGCTCACGAACATAATTCTCGGGATGAGTACTTCTTGGCCTGTTCGTTCTCCAGTCATAATTGTTGCTCTAAGACGTGGTCCTTCAAGTCGACGATTCGTAGACGCGTTCCGTTGCACAGTCCAAGATCCGGGTTCAGATTTCTCATCATCATGATGGGGATGCCCTTCTTGAGCAGTAGTCTGTGAGGTGGAATCCCGTTCCTGTTCACCGAGTGGAGGAACTCCTGCTCGAAAAACGTTCCGTCATCATCCTCCACCAAGTCCACCGACAAACACTCCCGCGCTGTCTCCGGAAGTCGAGCTGCGACTGCCTCGTTGATTCTCCGTACCGTCTCATTCGTAGTCGTCAAAATCGTCCGACTGGCAAAATAATCACCTGCCGCTACCTCCGGATTGGCAACGTCGGCATACATTGCGTCAATGATGCGGGTCATACCCTTGGTATTGCCCTGGAGAAATTTCCCCGTCCTCGTCGTCTTCTACAGGAGGATTCGGGATCAGCATATCAGCAGGAATCTTAATGTAGTCATTGCCAAGGTCAGCGCGGTTTTCATGCCGACCCTCTGTAACGGCAAGCACAAAATCAGAGAAAGAGAGGATATCCTCATCGTTTGGTTCCTCGCACGGGTCGGCCAACGGACGACTATCACCTGGAACGACCACGACCACGATCGTCATCACGGTCCTATCCGAACTTTACGCTGTTGCCGTTCTACCACTGTTTTTGGATCAATTCACAATATGACACAAATTTAACCCAATTGAAAATGGGTGTATTGATGTTGGTTATTTACAGCCAATAGGCTACGCCTGATGGTAGCGACAGCGACGCGCGGTCTGTCGCTGGCGGACTCGGCGGCGTCGACGACGGTGGCGAGCTTCGCGAGGTGGTAGTGGCGGCGGCAGCGGCGGTGGGCCGATGGTGACTGCCACCAGGGCCATGGTCTCCTGCCGCCGGTCCAACCGTGGCAGCGGCTGCTCGGCGGCGGTGCTGTGCCAGAAGCGGCGCTGGCCGTCGCACGCCCGACACCGCCGCGATGCACTCCTGGCGCGTGGCCTCTCGAAGGCGTCCCACTCGAGGAGCTCCTCGCAGCAAACGCAGCGGAGGCACTGGTTGCCAAGGCCGTCGAGGTCGAGCGGCGCACGCGTCAATTCGGCAGGGTAGCGAGCGCAGGTAACGTTCCCACGCTCCATCGCGTTTGGTTTTGGTTGAGGGGGAGGAGGAGGGGGGACTACTATCGACCTCTTCATTAAGTACGTTTGGTGTGGACCACCCTACTATTGGTGTGGACCACCCTACTATTCCAGTAAAGTACGAATTGGTGTGGTCCACTTTCGGGCCGCCTTCGCTCCGCTCGGCAGCGATTGGCCGAAACTCTTTTCGGCGAATGGGCGCCGCCATCGCTGGCGCTCGGCAGCCAATGGCAGCGCCGGATCTTGTCCATCGAAACTCGGCGACGGACCGACCGACCGACAGACAAACGGACAGACAGCAAGTCTCTTGTAGTTGTCTAAGATTGGACCATTCATTCCTGCTTGTGATTGGCTGCATGCAAAGTCGCGGTTGGCAGCAGGAACACTTGCAAATATGGCGGGGCCCGACCCCAGGCAGCGGCCCGTGCCAGCTGACGCACAGGGTGGCGACGGCAGCGAGCGCTTGGACAGCTTCGCGTCCGCCGACGGACTCATGCAGTTAAGTTCGGCGGCGGAAGCGGCGGATGCAGCGGAAGCAGGAGCCAATGTCAATGTCAATGCAGGCAGCAGCAACATGCCCGTGGATGCGTCTTTGCCTGCAGGCTGGCAGAGGATCATCCACGGCTCCGGCCTGCCTTGCTACGTGCACGACGGCCTGGGTGTCGTCTGCTGGACACGACCGTACCCGCTGGACGTCGGCGGCGATGGCGCGCTCTCGCAGCCGGAACTCCACCGCCTAGTGAAGCAGCACGTGCCCCCGCTGAGTATCTTTGCGCCGTCGGCGGACGCCGCAAGGAAGCGAAAGGGAAGCGTGACTGCTGTGGAACCTTCTACTACAACAACGGCGTCGCCGCTGCCGGCGTTGACTCCAGAACCAAGTAGCGTAAGGAAGGGTGTTAGGTGTCTTCAGACAGGAAGAGACCGCTCTCCTGTTGGGGTGTGCTGGTAGTTGGAGATACTGATGAGTTGTTGCTGTCCTTTCTAGCAGACGCAGACTCAATCGAAGAAGCGAAAGCTGGATAATGCGGTCAAGGAACGACCCGCTCAGCAACAAGGGAAGACTGGAAAGCAGCCGACTATGGTAGGAATGGTGCTTTGATTCCGTCAATATGTTGGCTGAATTATGGTGTTATGTTGGATAGACGTTGGAAGAATTCAAGACGCTGCCCATCGGGGATCCACGTGTTCTCCAGGTGCGTTTGCATATCTTCTGCCGCATAGAACCAGTCTTGGGGCCGCATAAAAACTGTAATGAGGATCTGACGCATTGTGAACAGGCCTGCATGGAGTTATCGATCAAGACTCCTGCACAAGTCCTCCAGGAATACCAGAACCGGAACCGAGGTGTGTCGATCAACTACAATACAGTGCCTGTCGAGGGTGACGGTGTCAAGCTCTTTAAAACGATTGTGACGGCTGGCAGCACGGTTGCGGAGGGTGTTGCTTCGACGAAGAAGATTGCCAAGCAATTAGGAGCGCAGCAGTTATTGGCGCTGCTGCACGAGCGTACGGCTCGGAATTACCACGAAGTTGCGGACATGTACAACAGCTCTTTGAAGGGCCAGCCGGTGATAACAGAGAAATCTACGTTTGGGCCAGCGGTTCCAGGGCGCGGCGACGGAAGAGGAGGCCGTGGAAATGCAGACCCTCGTCTGAATCGAGCCCAGCAAAATCGGCAGCGACGAGGCCGACGGCCCTCGCCGTCTCCAGAATACACCGCTGGTGGTTATCAAGACTATGATCGAGGAGAAGCTCAGCCTCACTGGAGCGGATACAATCAGCCGCCGATGCAGCATCCAGGACCGTGGGCAGGTGGAGTGCAGCAAGGCGATTCAGGTTTGGATACAGGCCCCGAACGTGTGGTAGTCTACTCGTCTGCTCAACCTGGGAGTGCGCCACCAGCTTATGGTGGCGTGCCGTACTACAACAACAATAACAACGTTGGAAACAATGCCTGGGAGGCTACGCTGGCACGCAGAACCTAGCGTATCCTCTCCAGCAGTACACTGGAGCTTACGGCGAGAGTCTCCCGCCGCCAGGAGGACGGCAATACGGCTACGGGGATACCAACCGCGGCCTTCGGAGCGTCCGACCAGCTCAACACCCATCGAACGAGTCACGGTACGTGCAAACCGGAGAGTACTGTAGTAATGCGCCATTGCAGGTGTGACATTGACAATCTCGCTGTGTGTGTGTGTGTGTGTGTGCCCGTTCCAGGCCAACCTACGCAACCAAATGCAAAAGCAGTGAAGAATTGGCTTGTACGAAGATCCTCCGATAGCGAGACGATTGTGGGGGATCGAGTTCCGTAGTAGATAGTTCGCTCTCGTCTAGAGTAATTTATCCCTCGCACTAGCAGTAAATCGACCAGGTCGATTCGATCTCAGTTGGGAAGTTGAAGTTTTGGTGCTTGGAAAACGGAGCCATTTGTCTCCGTTCGAATTGAGATCGTCGATCGGCTGCTGCACTTCCCCAGTCTTTGCCCCGGTTGTCACTGCAGCTCACACGCAAGTCGCGACGTGGCGACCGCAGTCTTTACATGATGTGGAGGGCAAGACA
>JAAVTH010000650.1:0-25426 GCA_011947325.1 Phytophthora macrochlamydospora | reverse complement strand
AGCACTCGATTGAGCCAAACGTCGGACAGAAGCTCGCTATCGACGACAAATGACGAGCCGAAGACTCCGTGAGTGAAGACGGTCCAGCTACCAAGGAGAGCGTGTCGAGCGTCGACTCGAGTCCTGCGAAGCCTCAATCCGTGCCAAGATGACGCCACCTCCCTCTGGCTCGGGAAACAAGCTCTCTGGCTTTGTGAACGCCATCTCCACACAGCTGGAGAACGTCTCCTCGGGAAGAGGAGGTGACCCTCCTCTTAGCAGCAGTGGATCGCAGGCGTCCACGGAGGAGGAGTGCGCTCGACTGCAAAAGGAACTGGCTCGTATCAAGACAGAGCTGCGGACGAAAGAGAAACAATTGGCCGGTACCCAAAAGAGCATGCAAGTATGCGAGGAAGAGCTGGTAGCACTGGAGCAAGAATGTAAGGAGAAGATTGAGCAGGTTCAACACGAGGTAAGTGGGCGAAATATCTTGGACTTAAAGGTAGTTTACTTATATTTTTGCTTGCAGATAGCTGCGATGCAACAAGACAAGAACTCGGACGAGCAGAATTTCATGCAAGCGCTGGAAATGAAGGACAAACAGGCGCGCGCCATGAAGGCCGACTTGGATGCGCTGACGGAGGCTAGACAACAAAACGCCGCCGAGATTGCTTCGCTAAAGGCTGAATTGGCAAAGGCGGTCGAGTCGAAAGACACACTGTGGACATCGGCAGCATCAGCTAGCAATGAATCGGAACAACTGATTCAGTCGCTTCGGGCAGAATTACAAGACACGCTGACAGCGATGAACAACTTGAAGCGCGAGTATGCCGACTCGAAAGTAGCGATGTTTTCTAGACAGTCACAGCTCGAAAGTACCAACACCGAGCTGGTGAACAATGTGGCCGAATTGGAGCGCGAACTTGCGAAAGCAAAGGAGAGTGCTTCAGCAACGCAGAGTAGCTCTGCTGGTGGTGGTGGCGCGAATGCTGATCTAGGAGCCCAATTTGGAGCAAGCACAGGCTTTGCGTCGATGAACGACGAGTACCGACGGGTGCAACAGACGCTGGTGCTTACGAAGAAATCCCTACACGACGAAACGCGAAAGAGTGAGGTTCAAAAGCAAGAAAATATTGCGTTGCGAGAGGAGCTTCGTCGGCTGAAACAAGCGCTGGAAACTGCTCAAGCAAATGCTGCAACTCAGCTCCAGGCCGCGGTCGACGAGAACGCGAAACTAAAGGATCAAGTGAAGCAGCTATCGGCGCATTCAACGCGACAGCAGCTGCCAATGGCGAGCTGCGTATCCAGCGACTGACAAATCGGCTGATCGAGAAGCAGGAGACGATCGACGCCTTGCGTAACCGCGTGACGACGATGGATGTTCGTCTACAGGACTCGCAGTTGCGAGCGCAGCGTGCCGAGGAGAAGCTTGCACGGATGGAGCAAAATGGCGGCATCGACGACATGGAGATGGCGACTCCAGTCGGCAAGCCCGGAATGAGAGGCGGCGTCCGTTCTCGACCCAACCGGATGGCACACGCGATCTCGCGCGTAGCCCCCGTCGTCGAGCGCAGTCACCACGTTCTTACTGCGCTGGACGTGCTGGATCGCTGGCTGTTGTTCCTGGGGCGAGTATTTTTGCAAGCTCCGTTTGCTCGCCTGGGCATGCTCTGCTACCTCGTGCTGATCCACTTTTGGGTGTTCATGATTCTGAGTTTCCACACGAGCCATCTCACGGAAGAGATGCAGCTCGCTGAAGCTGCAGAGGGTGCCGTCGTCGAGCCTGGGGAAGACTTGATTCCAGGAGCTCATTAAGTAAATCTGTTGAAGCCGAAAAGCTGCAGTTTGTGACGGAGCCAGCGTGCGGTGCCACATTTCGTTCCACCGATCCGTTGCGTTATCTTGCTTTCAGTATGGGTTCTTGAGCCCGTACATTTACGTGGCAGTAGTCAGCGCGTGATGTCAAGTGTCAATCGTCAGTCAGTCTCCGATCAGCTTCCGACTCGCACAGGCCGCTCCGAACCATGAGCCCGACGCCCGACGCGCCCGTGTCCACCGCCAGCGAGGGCGTCCCCAGCGTGAGCTCCGTGCGCTACGAGTCGAGCGCCTCGGACGCCGAGGTGGCGTGGCTGCGGCGCTGCCTGCCCATCTTCGTGCAGCCGGACGTGGACATCAAGAACCGCAACGACCTGGTGAAAATCTTCTTCCGCTTCGAGCGCGACGACCAGTCGGGCCAGCTCATCTGCCGACTATGCGTCGTGTTCGCGGGCGAGTCGAGCTACAACCGCGTGCGGAGGAGATCGAGAACACGCTGGCCACGCTCTGCTACCGCACCTTTAACCGGCGGACGTACAAGCGCACAGCTGATATCAACTACATGGAGTTCCGGTGCGTTCTACGCCGTATTGACCTCCGTAGACTATTTCTAATTAGCTGTATGCGTTGCTGCAGGAACGTTAATTTGGACCCCAATGCTGCTTTGCCATGGGCGACGATCTACTCGCAGGACCACGGCGGCTCGCAGCAGTGGGCGCAGGGCGAGAAGCGCAACGTCGGCAGCTGGTTCTCGCTCATGCACCACTACTGCGAGGAAGTTCCGTACGCGGACTGGAAAATTCATCCACAGACTCACCGCCCATACATCTACCTTAACACCTGCAATCACATGATCGGGCAGCAGGACAACAACCCTCGACTCAGCAAGTTCAACTGGATCGACTACCCGTTCCAACATGGCGACGGCGACGACGCCTTCCACTACGTCGTGGACCATGTACCGACCAAGTTCAATCTCTACTCGTACGTCTGCTTCTGGAGAGCACGTAACGGCGGTGGATGGTTCGACCGCCACCCAGGAGGCAAGACGATCTCGCGGGACGGCAAGTCGATCTTCATCAAGTACCCACCATCGGCTTCTGGGATCTAGGGATATTGCACACACACACCGCTCATCGGTATGCGGGGAGTACATTAATGTAGCGAAAACAAAAAGAAATAGTGGTAGGTGCATTTTGCCAACATCAAGATGAAATTCACGGCAATTGACGACACTACCCTGCGGCAGGCGTCGGGGTGTTGTCTTGAGGCTGTTCGTCCTCGTCCTTGGACTTTGTGGAAACGCTGCTGGTCATTTGCTGAGCTACGAGCTCAGTCTCATGGGCCGAAGAGGCTGAAGAAGCCGTTGGGGAAGTCGAGTCAACGCCTGCAAGGCCAGTGAACTTGGTCGCATCCAGCTCCCGAACTTTCATCCATGTCGTCCACATCTCTTCGACTGAAATCGGAGCCTGCTCGAGCAGCCAGCCCATCTGGCGTCGGGTAGCGTCCAGGACAGGTTGAAAGCCCATCTGGGTCGCTCCGGAATGCACCCAGTGCAAGTCCAGCAACATGAACGCCATGGCGTGGAGCTTGAAGAATGCTGCAGGGTCGTCAAAAACACGCCAGAATGGCGTGCGGCTCACCCGTTCAGCTACTCGCAGTTTCATGACAACGGCCGGCGCTGTGGCCCCGTCGGTCTCGACCGAATGCAAAACGAGCTTGGTGCACACGTCCGGCACTTCGTCCAGCATCAGCAAGTGCATCATCATCCGCATCACATTAATGCTCGCAACTGGGAATGGGTAGCGGTTGCCGCCAGCCACAGCATTGCGCTTCATCATCGCTTGCGCCTTTTCCGGGTACTCTTCCACGAAATACACAAGACACTCAAGTGCCAGCAAACCACCTCCTCGGAAACCGCCCAACGGGTTATCTGTGTGGAAGCCGCTGCCCTTCCAGCGCGGTGAAGCCAGCAGAGCGTTTACATTTACACCGGCGACTTCGGTGTCGCTATTGCTGGATGCCGACAGAACCGAGTCATTCTCCTCCACCATCGAGTCTTCCGGCAGCAGCAATGCATCCCAGAGTCGCTTTAACAAAGCTACATGGCTTTCGTTCGTCATATCAAGCGGCTCCTCCATCCGGAAGCGAAGGGTTTCCAGACGTTTAACCTTGTCACGCAGCTTTCCTCGACGCGAGGTGAGCTCTGCTCGGAAGTCACGAAGGACAGATTCTTGTTCCCGGAACAACATCGCCATGACTTGGACGGCTTCTTCAGCGTCACGTGTTTTGTGGCGCACTTCTCGAGCTTCTGGTGCAGTTCCCAAGCTCCCAGCAGGAAATGCCTCCATGTAGTCTTCTTCGTTGGGCATCAACCGCGAGCGGACGGAAGTTCGATGCTGGTATCCTACAGGGTATTTCCTGTAACTCGAGTCTTCATAGTCGTGAAAGCGTTCTCCATGTCTTCCTCTCATTAGAAGAGGAGCGAGACAATTGGCAATCGCGTACACGGTAAGCCCGTTCTTCTCAGCGTGGCGTGGCTGTAGTGCCACCGATATCCAATGGCATAGCCGTTCCAGAAGCGGCTTGCAAAACCACGGCAAGTCATTCACTAGTACGGTTAGCAGCGCCTTGCATTCTTCGTCGGTCATACCGCCGCCTGGACGACCAGCACACTCCAAGAATCTGTCGAGTCGCTCTTCTGTAAGCAGCGGGTCAGGGAGTTCCCAAATGTATTGAAGCAGGATTGCGACAACCTCGTGCGGATCCACTGCCATTTTCCGATGAAAGCCGCCTAACTCTTCGATCGTATCACGAAGCTCCATGACATGATCTGCCTGTAAATGCGCCTGGAACAGTCCGGGAGAATCGATGTGATCGTAAAGGTAGCAGAAGCAAGCCTCAACGACGTCGGGCAGACCCAGAGCCGTCTCGAAACGAGCCATGCCACTCAAAAATGGGTTGCATAGCACATCTAGCAAGTCGCTGCCAAAGACGTCATATTCAGGATATCCCAGCTCCAAGAAGCGAAGAACTGCAGTAGCTGCGTCCTCCATCTTTTGCGACTGAGCCGCCTGTTTCAGTGTATCTGAAAGTGGATTGCCACCTTTGCGTGAATTGAACGCCAGTCTCAACTCGTGATGCGACACCAATTTCTCTGCTAGCATATCGGCCTCGTCATCAGCTTGGGATAAACGCACGCGTCCACTCACCATGTCCTCTGGGTCAATGAGTTTCGGCGCCTGCTTTCTGATTTTGCGCGCCTTCGGACGAGGCAATGGCCGAGAAAACGGCAGCGCTTCCGGTTCCAAATCCAAGCGTGGGTCGTCAATCAAGAAGGCAAACGGCAGGCTGTCAAACCCTGACAAGAGGTTGAGGAACATCTTCACCTCGTCGCGCTGGCGGAATAACGCAAACTCGGTGTAGTACGAGGCCAGCAGGTCCAGGTTGGTTTCCGACAGCACCATACTCAAGCTCGACTGCAGGACGTGAGTGTTCAGTGCTTGACGAATGAACGCTCGTGCTTTGCCTTCGTCCGTGTGCACGTTTGTCAGACCGTTGGCGGAGCGAACCGCCCCAACGAGGCCACGTACGTGCCGAGGGAGGTCTGCTTCAACACTGCTGGTTACAACCTCGCACACTTTACTGCTCGAAGTGGACGCGGATCCTTGTGAAGCCGAGGCAGCAGCTCGGTGCATGGCCTCCAGCATTTGCTTCCGACGGATAGCTTCCATCCTTGTGCAGGTCCATTTGACAACGCCGAAGAACTTGACGGTCGCGCCAGTGCCAGTGCTGTCTCCGTCCATCAAGCGAAGGCCGTGTGTGAAGCAGCGATCCAACTGCGTGCACAGCAAGTTTACCACTGCTTGTTCATCGTTGAGCAGCAGCTCTCGTGCATCGTCAGTGCTCTCCATCATTGCAGCCTTGGGGCTGTCGTTACCATCACCGGAAGCTGTGGAAGAGTCAACACCGTCGTCCATAGAGCTCCGACGGCCGCGCCGTTCTTCTTAGCTTCCATAAAGAGCTGCAGTCCGCGCACCGCATTCTCCAGGTCCTCGAGGATGATGCCGCGTTGGCTCTTGGCCTGGAGTTGTCGCTTGGCGCGGTTCCGACGACGCAACTGCTGCTCCTCCTCCGTTTCTTCTTCCGGCTCACCCAGGACAAGGCTGCCGAGCTTGGCGAAGAGCGACTCCATGCTCGCTTCACCACAGTAGTCGGAATCCGAAATGACAGCTCACCACGATCAAGATA
This sequence comes from Phytophthora macrochlamydospora, assembly GCA_011947325.1. Lineage (NCBI taxonomy): Eukaryota > Oomycota > Peronosporomycetes > Peronosporales > Peronosporaceae > Phytophthora > Phytophthora macrochlamydospora. The sequence continues at coordinate 19,381 of JAAVTH010000650.1, read as the reverse complement.
TCCTGGAAAGATCGTGCGACGCTTCATTGAAAGGCATTCAAATGCAGACAGCACCACCAAGCTGTCTGGGCCAGCGATAGAGTAGCTACGAACGTTTCTTGGGTCGTCATTTTCGTTAGTATCGGGGCAGAGGTCGTCAACAGTCTGCACACGGTTGTCCTAGTCAAACTGCTGCCGCATCTTCATCTCCGTCTCGGACTTCCACCCTCGAAAGTTCGAGCCGATACCGGCCTGACCCTTGGTACGCTGCTTCTTGACGCGTTCCTTGGCGTCCTTCTTGTCCTTCTTGGCTGGTTGTTTACTGCGAGCTACTTCGGTCGGTAGAGGTCTCTTTCGAGCCCTCTCAGCTGCAAGCCGCTCGCTCTCTTTCCTCTCTTGCTCTTGCTGTTCCTCTTTAGCTCGTTTTTCCTCTGCTTGTTGCTGCTTTTGCAGTCGCTCCTTCTCTTGCTCTTCTTTCAGTCGCTGTCTCTGCTTCAGGACGGCTTCGGACGGCAGGAACGACGCCTTCGCGCTAGACAAGACGCTCTCGGGCGACGGTAGAAGCTGTTTGGACTCCTTGTTCTCGTCATCTGCTTCGGGCTTCTCTACTGGGACCGCCGGCTCCTCCTCCGCATCGCTCTCGCTGCTGGAATACTCGTCGCCGAGCAGGAACGACATCTTCGGGTTACACTTGAACGTAACCTTTTCACAATCGAAAACTGTCGCCGACCATGGTCGACGCCGAGACGACTGCATGGCTCAAGAAGGAGCTGGTGAGCACGCTGGGCTTCGGGGAAGTGGACGAGATCGTCGCGTACATCACCAGCACGTTCCACTCGCAGCAGGATACCGCCACCTACCTCATCGAGCTGCTGGGTATCCCCGCCAGTCGCGCCGAATCCATCGGCGCTCGGTTATTCTCGCCCAAGCAGACTCAACCCAAGCAGAGTCTGGTGCCAGTCCCCACCGCCATCAACTCCCGCCTGAAGCCCAGCAAGAAGAACAAGAAGAGCAATGCACCAACACTGCTGAACAATGCACTGATCATCAACTGCCTGCGCTGCGGCCGCATCGAGTACAACGGAGCACGTCGCTGCGTTTTCTGCGACTCGGAGCTGCAGTACGAAGCGGACGCCGTCACAGCCAATGAAGCAGCACAGCAGCACATGGAGGAGCTTGTGCGACTCGACGAGTCGGGCGCGCAACGCACACGCGATAGACACCGAGCAGTTCTTCTACGACGAGCATGAATCTGAACAGCGCAGCGAAGGCGACGAGCCACCGCCGACCCATCTCGCTGACGCTGGATCTGGAGAATAAACGCTTCGTGGACGCCGGCGATAACCAGATTGCGCGCAACAACCAGCTCGCCAAGGACGCACGCGAGCTGGTGGACGGCGTCCAGCGGAAGATGAGCAAGGGCAAGCGCGGCAAAGCGGGGCAGGACACGCAAGACACCAACGCAACCGGCGGCGTCCGCGAGGCGTTCGTGGTGGTGGACGACTCGTACAACTTGCTCTTCGTCTAAACGCATTCGTGTACAGTAATGCAAGACCAGTCCTGAAGTTTCCTCTCCGATATGTGCACTTGGCGCTTCAACGAAAAAGTTTATCCGTACAGTAACTGTTTGACTTGGTTTCTGTATGCACGCCCCCGTTTCCAGTTCCGTCTGAGACAAGATGATACGATTGGTGATGAGGCTATTACGAGCGGACGCACACCGGATGTCGCCGCGGAGGTTGCGCGGCGGCGGCGGCGCCACTCCCAGATTCGCCCCCGACGTTGCACTCGACCGGCCCCGCCTTCGTCTCGGAGGCTCCGCGGCCGCGATCGACTCCCGCACCAAGAAATCGCTGCAAGTTCCAGCGCCATGTCGAACGCGAGCGTCACGGGGCTGTCGGCGCTGCAGCGGCGGGCGGCCACACCTGCGTCCGAGGCCGCGCAGTGCACGGCGCCGGCCAACCCACTCTGGGACTTTTACGCCTGCGGCCTCGTGGACGAGAACGACAACGGCTCCGACGACGAGGACACGGAGGACGAGCTGGAGACGCAGGACTGGATCCTGTTCCAGCGCCAACGCGCACAGCGTCTCGCCAACGCGTGCCAGCGAGAAGCCCGCACGCTACGAGCAGCCAAGCACTGAACAGAGAACTCGGAACACTTGCCACTCGATGGCAAAGCACCGATGACGTGGTTACGAGTCAAGAAGCGCCGCTTTCCCGTTGCGTATTGTGGCATGAGCTGTAGAGTAGAATAACTATCGATGAATGGGAAACGGACGCCTTGTGCTCGCTTCGTGCTTCCAGCCAGCAGGCATCGCCGTGGATGTCTGCTGGCTGTGTGTCTTGCAGCAGAACGATGTCGTGCGCGGGGACAAGAAGCCGTTGATCGATCGGAGGCACGCTTCAACCCTAAGCGGCCCCGAGCCCGCAAGCTGGTGTATGTGTTGGTGACGCCGAAGGTCATTCCAGCCTGCAAGTTCCAGCAGTGGATAGTGGATTGCTGCCAGCATGACATGACCAGATCGAGCCGAACACCACCGCAATGGACTTCCCCAAGCTGTCTTCAGCGGTACTACAGTCAGTACTAGATCTTCGACGTCAACGGCGGTAAGCGCGGCAATGGCAGACGTCAGAACTCATCGTTCCGTCGCGACGAACTATTAATACGCGCCGACGCGCTTGCAAGAGAGACGACGAGTGCGGCGACTGCTTCTCGGCAGCAAAAGTGAGGGCGGACCAGGCGAAGAGCAGACACCGGTTTCGTCTCGCAGCATAAACATAAACCGTTTTCAAGAATAAATACAGGTTTATTGTTTCTGAAGGAAATCAGCTGGCGGCAATGTGATTGGCGATCCCCGGTGGGAATCAGGCTCATTCGTGCTGTGGACGGCAGCAGCCACAACGCCGCTCACCTCTCGCTTGCCATGACCGCCGCCGCCTTGTCCCGCGTGCACTCCACCTCCGGCTACGGGGCGGTGGACTCGCCGCCGTCGTCACCGCTGCTGCCGCTGCCCCCACTCGAGAGACGTCCGAGTATCTGTTCAAGTACCTGATCCTCACGCAGGTCTTCATGTACCTCGAGGCGGGCGCCGTGCCGTCGCTGCTGCAGCAGTTCACACTCACGTTCCGGCTCAGTCCGCAGGAGCAGGGCCTGCTTGGCGCCATCGTGTACATCTCCATCTCGCTGGCGTCGCCCTGGTGCTCCACGCTCTTCCGCCGCTTCGATCCGAGGCAATTGCTGGGCGTGTCGCTCGTGATCAACAATCTGGCAGTGCTGGGACTTGCCTGCCTACCCACCGCGCAATGGTACTCCAAGTCGCTGCTCATCGCAATGCGCGGCTTCGTAGGACTCACGCAAGCCTTCAGCTGCGTGTACTCGCCGCTGTGGGTGCACGACTACGCCCCCAAGGAGAAGCGAGGCACCTGGATGAGCTACCTGCAAGGTGCTGTGCCGGTTGGTATTACGCTGGGCTATTTTTCAGGGTCCGTCACGATTTGGTTGGCATCCCAAGCACCGGAAATGGTCGTCACTGCGCTGCGTCGAGTTGTTACTATGTTGTCTAGCACTGCTGCGGGCATCAATGCAAATGCTGACATTACTGAGAACGTCGATGACAACGCGATGCGGCTGTGCAATGGGATTTACTGCTGGAGATGGCCATTCTTGACCCAGTTCGCGCTCATTCTCCCGCTGTCGATATTGATCTTTTCGTGCCGCGGGAGCATATTCGACTGCGTGCGACTCGCCGCCGTTCTATTGTCATTGTGGATGCGGATGAAGACGAGGATACCGGCGTCGAGCAAAGTATCCCCTTAACATTTGAGGACCAGCATTCGCTGCTGAACGAAATGGGGTCTAGTGAACTGGGCTTTCGGTTGATGGAAGCGTCTGAACCCGAGAGTACTTCGAGGTGGGGCAGTCTGCGGTTGTTGCTGCAGCACAAGGTGTACGTGTTCATTGTTATGGGCCTTTCGGGCCTTTTCTTCGTTGTCGCGGGCGTGCAATTCTGACAACGTTGTACTTGGAGACCAACACGAAGGACTCCATGTACGAGATTCATCTCTCGTATTTGCTGGTGAGCGGAACGGGCCCCATCATGGGCGTGTTTTTCGGTGGCTGGCTTATTGATCAGTTCGGCGGGTACTCAGGACCGTACCACCAAATGCAGGCGCTACGTGTGTGCATGGTGCTGGGTGGAGCTGCGTGTTTAGCGGCAATTCCAGTGTCGTACGTACATAACACATTTTACATCGCCGTGTTTCTGTGGTTGATGCTATTCTGCGGTGGTAGCATCCTTCCAGCGTGCTCAGGCATTGTTATATCGGCTGCCCCACCACGGCTTCGCCCGCTTGCCTCGTCGGTTGCGTACGCCAGCTATAACCTGTTTGGGTACGCTGCGTCAAACTACGTTCCTGGCTTAATCATGAACTTCATCATCGACCCAAGTGCAGACGCTGATGAAGATGGCAGTGGCCTGGGGGCCCAACGTCGTGCAACGCTGCCTGCACTTATCGGATCGGGTTCCGGATCGTGCTGCTGTGTGGGCTTTGCCTATGCGGAGGAGCCATTGAGTCGGCCCGAAACTACGCAGCAACTATCCGGGCAAGTTGTTCCAGCAATGGACACAGCTCCATCTACAACCACAGTAATGGGAAGGAGCTTCTCCCTACAGCAGCGGTGGCGTCGTCCCACCAGCATGTTCATAAGAGCGGATAGAGCGCCAGTAGATAATTGGCACGCGTATTTGATTTTATTTCGCTGCGTTCGAGCTTGCCATCATTTGCTTTATCCGAGGTGCCTTACGAAGCAAAGCATTGAGCATCGTGCCCACAAAGAAGGCGACAACTGTCGAAGTCATCGTGATCACGTTGTACGGCATGCTGAAGTCCGGGGTCGGCAACGGCACAAGCAGAGGCTCCGTAAACAGCGTCGTGGTAAACTCTGGTAACTGGGCATCCTTGGTGCATTCCTGAGCTTCACCACTTTGCGTTTCAAAAGTCGCCACTCCAGGAGCAATGTCAAAGCCGCGGTTAGCATCGGGAGGGTGTTCTGACAGACGTATGAAGGCTTTCTCCATTTGAAGTGAAAACACCAGCGTGGTGTTGGCCGGGAGGAAAGCCTCGAGGCGTAACTGGTTCGGGCGCCCGCGTAGCTCAGCAGGAACAAAGTCGAACGCTTGATCATTTTCTGTGCCTCCTCTTCACTGCCACCAGCGGCGGCTCGGAAGGTATGGAAGTACACACGGAGATACCACGGGATGACGTCGTGGTATGTGACTCCGCATGCTGCACGACGGGTGGTTGTTCTTGAGCTGTACGGCGAGGCCGCCACGAACTTGACCGTAACCAGTGACGAAGCGATGGGCCGAAACAACATCCTCCTGTGCGTAGTAAGATGCCTTGGAAGAAGCTTCTTCAGCGGCGGCTTTCAAATCGTCAAACCACGGACGGGAGAGAGCTACAGCGTTCGCATTGAGATCAGTCGTCTGCGCTTTAGTCGATTCCAAGTCTTCAGTGTAAATGACGCTCTCCGAGGCCAGCGGACAAGCCTTGACTTCTGAGGCATGCTGTCCGTTAGCAAAGAAGATGGATCCAAGACTCCAGCGCTCCTTGTTGTACTTGGTGGGGCTCTGAACCGTAGTCAAGTGCTGCTTGAGACTCCATCCACCCCTCGACGTTCTTTTCACGAACAGCGATATCGACAGATACTCTCCCGACAGCGCATTGATAGGGTCAATCAGTGCACCGAGTCCCTCAATGGCTCGACACGGCAGCATCTTGAGCCACGGCGTCAAGTTCTCCGTGCAGAGCTCCTCACGGGCCAACGAGCCGTGCAGGAACACTAGCCCTGGGTCTGCATTGGTCTCTGGGAACGCTCCGACCTCCTTGAGCGTGGACGATGGCAACAGCTCCGTGACGACCGTCTCGTCCATCTGGTTCAGCGACGCCGAGAAGATGCCGCCCAGTTCGGACGTGATGCCTCTCCAGCGCTGCTGCACGTCGTGATCTCCATGCAGAGCCACCTGCAGCCGCGTACCGAAGGGTGCGTGGGCGAATCCGGAGCCGCTGAAGCTCTGCGCTGAGCCGTAGCGCCAGTCTGCGTATCGGCCGACAGCGAGCGTCAGGTGGATCGACTCGGCGTCTTGCTTGTTGAGGATCTGGCGCAGCACATTGGGCAGCAGCGACTGCGGATCGGAGGAGGCCTCGTCCAGCGAGAACTCGAAGCAGCCTAGAACCTGGTTGATGGCTGGCAGAGGACGTAGCGTCAGGCGCTCTGTGAAGGCGGCGCTGGCCCCGCACAGCAGCGACAGCAGCCACAGCAATGCGAGCGGCATCGTCATCTTGTCTTGGACAACTGGCACTGAAATGAGAGGAGGGATGTCACTAAACTGAATGACGGGGATGACAACATTTCTTGCTCGAAGCGCACAATGCGTGAAGAAACACTACTGCGGGGCAGCGCTTGCCCCGAAGAGATTCGAAAGGAGTGGTGTGCTCCCTGTATTGACTGCATTTGGTATGGAGGAAGTGTACCATGGACTCCTGGAGGGAGCCCCGTGGCCAAGTTGACGGTCAACTGCGGCTCTCTCTCCTGATGCTTCAACAGGAGCATGGCCTGGGCAAAAGCTCGGATTGCCTGGAGTCGATGAGCTTCCATCGGAGAAGGTGATAAGATTGCCCTGGGATTTTACAGCGAGACGCAGAGCACGGTCACACTGCTGGGCACCAATTACGGCACCTGGGGGTCTTCTGCGTCGACGGTCGCAGCTTCGCGCTCCACGACGACCAGCCAGCAGCGCTCGTCGAGACCTTGTTCGACTCCACGGCGGCAGGCTGCAATCGTCACGTGCTTCCTGCCGCCTGTGGGGAGCAAATCACGACGGCCCTAACCACTGGCCGACAGCGATCGGCCAACGTGCAGAGCACCGAGCGGATGGCTGGGAAGCTTCCCCGGAAGAAGGAATTGCTCAATGCTGCAATTTCTCTTTCTCTGTTGATGGTTCAATGCGTTTATACCTACTACTTAGTAGCTAGCTTCTTGCTCTCGGAGCTGCGGACATGCATTCGGCCGACTCGGGTGCCCAATCTCTATACAACTACACTTTACGGGTGGGAAATACGGCACCGGAGGAATCCTGGCAGGAGCTCGTCCCTATGTGTAGCTCAGGAGCTGGCACAGCAGCTCCTCGTCCTCCTTCTTGACGAAGCGGCCCTTGACGCGCAAGCGCGAGTTGGCAAAGTTCTTGCGCACGTCGTAGTCGACCTTCTTGGCCCACACGCGGCGCTTGCGCTTCTCCAGGAAGCGCTCGATGCGTTTTCTCCGCGCCTCGGGCGAGTAGCTGCCGATGTACTTGCCCTCCGAGGACGGCGACGAGCCTTCCACGTGGTGCTCGCTGTCGTTGGCCGCCGAGATCTCCATGCGGATGAACTCCTCGAGGTGCTGGCGGCCCAGGCCGCCGTACTCGCTTCCGTCGGACGAGCATACGGACGCGAGGCGCACGCGCTGCTTGTAGTCCGGGTCGTACCACGTGCCGTCCTCTTCGACACCAGTGGGGCTGCAGTCTCGGCCCAAGAAGGACTCATTTTCCTGCACACGCGACAAGCTGCTGCCCTTGTGCTTCTTGCCGTACGACGACGAGTACGTGCGGTCGAACGAGTTCGACGGCTCGCGATACCGCATCGCACTGCTGTTGCTGTTGCTGTTGCCGCCGCGCATGGGAATGGAGATGGGCCTACTGTTCGAGGACGACGCGTAGCTGTCCTGGTCGTCCTGGTTGGAGGTGGCGGCGGCCACGAGGCCGTCGAACGGTGAGCGGTAGGCGGACCACGAGCCGTCGTCGCTCGAGTCCATGTCCACGTCGCTGCTGCTGCTGTCGCCCTCTTCCCGGCCGGGGATCATGGACGTGAGCGGGCGCTCCTGGATCTTTGCTGCAGCAGCGAGAAGGCTGCGCTGTAGCTGCTGCTGCTGACGTCCGACTGCAGGAAGCTGCTGGAGGGCAGCGAGCTGGCCATGCCGCCGTCGAAGGCCGCGAAGCCGCGCTTCTTGCCGGCCTGCCAGGCGGACGGCGGCTCGGGCGCGTACAGCGGGTTGTCGGCGAACTTGCGCTCGTCGGGCGCCGACAGGCTCATGAGCGTCTCGGCCACCTCGGACTCGATGGGGTCAACGGCGCGGAGTGGCTGCGGGACGAATCAATTTGGGTGGCTGCGGGGCAGTGGGCTGGCTTTTCCTGCGGCGGCGGCGGCCGTTTCGGAGCTACTGGCTGTGCAGACTGGAGCTGGTGTCTCCTTGCTTCGGCTCGCGCTTTTCAAAGAGTGCGGTCGTGGCCGGCCTGGATCTGCTGCGTTCAGGCGAGCGCCAGTTTATGGCCCCGCGCGCGGATTGGCCGAAAGTCGCCGCGGTTCTTCCCGGTGGATTTTCGACTTGGCGTTTGTATGCCGCCAAGTTCAACCGAATCGAAGGCGGCTTGCCAGCCACTATGGCCGACTTGACGAGTCTGCGAAAATTGCGCCCAGGCGGCGCTGCCTGGAGGGCTGGCAGGCAGGCAAGCAAGCATATCCCCCCTCCATAGACGTCTTCCTCGGTGCGCCAAGGTCCTGTACGTGACCGTCTTCCACGGACTATCGCTAGAGCACATAGCGTGGAAGGTCTCCACAAACGGTTGGTTCGACAGTGGGCAGCGACTGCTCCTCCCACGCCGTGTGGTGTCGACGATCGAAAAAGCAGTGGCTGGCGGGGGCCGTGCTGGTGCAGTAGAGCAGGCAGAGCTGAGCTCGATGCAGCGCGCGGCGGTCTCTATGCAGGGACAAGACGCCCTCGCTGCCGTGGAGACACGATGCTTGCAACCTGGGTTCGTGCCCGGCGCGTGCTGGAAGACGAGCTCTGCTTCTCTCGCGCGCGTGAGCATACACTACACCTCTGCCAGTTGGACCCGCAGGCGTTCGTGTGGTCGCTGCGGAGTTTATTCAGTCACAAATGGACCAAAGTAGTGATGGCATCGCTGCCATTGTTGCGGCACTGGCGGAGAAGCACTGGGGCCTCCTCACCAGCGAATTCGCTTCAAGTTGAAGTGCTTGGCGCGGCGGGGCAAGCCCTATCGGCTGGTGATCAAGGCAGGTGCAGGCTGATGTGGCATCGCCGCGGCTCTGATACGCAAAAATGCCAGCGAGCGTCTGGAGCTGGTCGGCATCGTGTCGGCAGCCTTGATTGAAGGAAGCCCAGTGGAGGCCGTCGAGCTGTTCTTGCCTGCCGCATTCGACGCTATCTGCGGCGAGGCAGCGACACCGCCAAGCATAAGATTTGCGCTAAATCGGAGCGCTAAAGCTAACCCTAATTCTGCGGCCTGACTCACTGCCCTTCACTATGCCCTCACTTCCGAGCCAGCACACAAGAACGCCATCAAACGCCGCAGCAGGATGGAGTCGACGACGCGAATGGCGCCTCCGTCGCCGCTCAAGATCCCGACGCACGACTACGAAGTGACGCCCAGCAGCAGTACCACCTCGTCCCCAGCCGAGAGCTGCGCCAGCCACGCCGAGAAGTCCTGGAGCCCTGGGAGAAGATGACCAGTCCGAACAGCTCCAGTTCCGTCAACAGCTCGGTGACCAGCGGACCGATTTGGGAGGAAGACAGCGACGGCAGCGACGGCTATGCGGACGAGGAGGTCGAAACAGAGACGTCTACGGTACAGCAGCACAGGAATGGGTCGGTGAATCGGATGCAGACACTGGTGCAGACCATGCAGCAACGTCTTCTAGGACTGCAGAGGCTGGTGGAGGAAGGCAGACCACAACGCAGGCAGTGGGTGGAGGTAACGCAATGACGGCAAGCAGTGGTGTAACGCAGACAGCTCTGAGCCACGTGACGGAAGATAACGGCGAGACGGCGCCAGCTCAACCTTCCGCCAGTGTAGAGGACCCGCCAGCGAATGATGCCAGCACGGATAAAACTGACAGCCCAGAGGACGGTTCGAGCTTGAGCTCCAGCTCAACCGATGGCGGAGAACCCCTGCAATGACCACGCTGCTCGACCGCATCAAGAGCTTGCAGGCGCAGCTTGAGGCTGCAGCCGATGAAAACCGGCAGCTTCGTGGTGTGATCCGAAGGTTGGAGGACGAAAACGCGCGACTCCGAGCTGATGACACTGTGACAGTAGCAGCGGCAATTAAGTCGGGCGAGGTATCGATTAACGAAGTCGTGTCGACACCTGACCGGGAGGTAAGTGACGCTTCCGAGGACCTCGACTGCGGCCAAGAGGACTTTTCTCGCTTGACGACGGCAATATTTGGGGAGTCCTCGGACTTTCAGCTGGTCATGAAACAGGATCTATCGGTTTTGAAGAATCACGAGCGGTGTCAGCACAAGCTGCACGAGTTGTGGGATACTATCCGCACGCTCCGAACGTTTGTGGAGACGTACGAGGTGGAGCGAAACGCCATGCGAGTACAGCGTGATGAAGCTATTGCCGACGCGGACCGCGCCGACTCGGAGAACGCCAAGCTAGCTGGCAGCAGCAACACCCAGCAGAAGATCAAGTACCTGCAGCAGGTCAAGAGCGACAACCAGGCCTTGCGCCGCAAGAACCGCGCGCTGAACGCCAAGATCGCCAAGCTGTCGGCCAGGATCATTCAGGACAGGAATGGGTACGCTGCTTCGAGCAGGACAGCTTCGCCACCAGCAGCGTGACATGCAGTATATCGGAGGACACCATGACGCTGGAGGAGCTGCAGTCGGAATGCGACGACCGGCCTGAGCGGACGCGGCCGCAAGTGCTGAAGAGTATGTGGGACCACCGCGAGATGCTGCAGCGGAGACTGGAGCGCCTGCGCTTGGTGCGGCAAGAACTGGGTGACGCAGCTTCTTCTGCTTGCTGCTGCGAGCAGGAGGACCAAGATTGCTCAGCGGTGTAGCTCGTTTCTTTGTCTTTCATTGTTGTCACTTAATTACTAGCCGAGCGCCGCGCTACGCGGCGGTGGGTTATGGTTGGATGCAGCTGTGGACCGCCCGCCTCCGCTACGCTCCGGCGATTCAGCTTTCTACACGAACTACTAAGTAGTGCAATCTAAATAATACAGGCGAATAAAATGTTTCATGAAAGCTGCCAAGTGTCATTTGTCCAACATAAAGCTAGGTTCTAGTTCGTAGTGGCAAACTACTACATCTAGCCTAGAAATACACCTCGACTCCTAATCGAAAATCTGCGTGTAAACGATGTTTCTTGTGTACACTCCTCCGTCCGGGTCTACGAACTCTGGATACTCAATCAATGCCTTGAACTTGCTTCGGGACGTCACGCGAGACAACGCCACATACAACTGGCCATGCGAAAAGCACGGGGAAGCCAAGTACAGCCCCAAGTTTAACACCGTCTGACCTTGGGCCGTGTTAATCGTCATGGCGAATGCTGGTTGCACGGGAACTGCTTTCGTCGTAGCCGAAAGGGGAAGTCGGAGCTGTCGTCGTCGCTCACGAACATAATTCTCGGGATGAGTACTTCTTGGCCTGTTCGTTCTCCAGTCATAATTGTTGCTCTAAGACGTGGTCCTTCAAGTCGACGATTCGTAGACGCGTTCCGTTGCACAGTCCAAGATCCGGGTTCAGATTTCTCATCATCATGATGGGGATGCCCTTCTTGAGCAGTAGTCTGTGAGGTGGAATCCCGTTCCTGTTCACCGAGTGGAGGAACTCCTGCTCGAAAAACGTTCCGTCATCATCCTCCACCAAGTCCACCGACAAACACTCCCGCGCTGTCTCCGGAAGTCGAGCTGCGACTGCCTCGTTGATTCTCCGTACCGTCTCATTCGTAGTCGTCAAAATCGTCCGACTGGCAAAATAATCACCTGCCGCTACCTCCGGATTGGCAACGTCGGCATACATTGCGTCAATGATGCGGGTCATACCCTTGGTATTGCCCCTGGAGAAATTTCCCCGTCCTCGTCGTCTTCTACAGGAGGATTCGGGATCAGCATATCAGCAGGAATCTTAATGTAGTCATTGCCAAGGTCAGCGCGGTTTTCATGCCGACCCTCTGTAACGGCAAGCACAAAATCAGAGAAAGAGAGGATATCCTCATCGTTTGGTTCCTCGCACGGGTCGGCCAACGGACGACTATCACCTGGAACGACCACGACCACGATCGTCATCACGGTCCTATCCGAACTTTACGCTGTTGCCGTTCTACCACTGTTTTTGGATCAATTCACAATATGACACAAATTTAACCCAATTGAAAATGGGTGTATTGATGTTGGTTATTTACAGCCAATAGGCTACGCCTGATGGTAGCGACAGCGACGCGCGGTCTGTCGCTGGCGGACTCGGCGGCGTCGACGACGGTGGCGAGCTTCGCGAGGTGGTAGTGGCGGCGGCAGCGGCGGTGGGCCGATGGTGACTGCCACCAGGGCCATGGTCTCCTGCCGCCGGTCCAACCGTGGCAGCGGCTGCTCGGCGGCGGTGCTGTGCCAGAAGCGGCGCTGGCCGTCGCACGCCCGACACCGCCGCGATGCACTCCTGGCGCGTGGCCTCTCGAAGGCGTCCCACTCGAGGAGCTCCTCGCAGCAAACGCAGCGGAGGCACTGGTTGCCAAGGCCGTCGAGGTCGAGCGGCGCACGCGTCAATTCGGCAGGGTAGCGAGCGCAGGTAACGTTCCCACGCTCCATCGCGTTTGGTTTTGGTTGAGGGGGAGGAGGGGGGGACTACTATCGACCTCTTCATTAAGTACGTTTGGTGTGGACCACCCTACTATTGGTGTGGACCACCCTACTATTCCAGTAAAGTACGAATTGTGTGGTCCACTTTCGGCCGCCTTCGCTCCGCTCGGCAGCGATTGGCCGAAACTCTTTCGGCGAATGGGCGCCGCCATCGCTGGCGCTCGGCAGCCAATGGCAGCGCCGGATCTTGTCCATCGAAACTCGGCGACGGACCGACCGACCGACAGACAAACGGACAGACAGCAAGTCTCTTGTAGTTGTCTAAGATTGGACCATTCATTCCTGCTTGTGATTGGCTGCATGCAAAGTCGCGGTTGGCAGCAGGAACACTTGCAAATATGGCGGGGCCCGACCCCAGGCAGCGGCCCGTGCCAGCTGACGCACAGGGTGGCGACGGCAGCGAGCGCTTGGACAGCTTCGCGTCCGCCGACGGACTCATGCAGTTAAGTTCGGCGGCGGAAGCGGCGGATGCAGCGGAAGCAGGAGCCAATGTCAATGTCAATGCAGGCAGCAGCAACATGCCCGTGGATGCGTCTTTGCCTGCAGGCTGGCAGAGGATCATCCACGGCTCCGGCCTGCCTTGCTACGTGCACGACGGCCTGGGTGTCGTCTGCTGGACACGACCGTACCCGCTGGACGTCGGCGGCGATGGCGCGCTCTCGCAGCCGGAACTCCACCGCCTAGTGAAGCAGCACGTGCCCCCGCTGAGTATCTTTGCGCCGTCGGCGGACGCCGCAAGGAAGCGAAAGGGAAGCGTGACTGCTGTGGAACCTTCTACTACAACAACGGCGTCGCCGCTGCCGGCGTTGACTCCAGAACCAAGTAGCGTAAGGAAGGGTGTTAGGTGTCTTCAGACAGGAAGAGACCGCTCTCCTGTTGGGGTGTGCTGGTAGTTGGAGATACTGATGAGTTGTTGCTGTCCTTTCTAGCAGACGCAGACTCAATCGAAGAAGCGAAAGCTGGATAATGCGGTCAAGGAACGACCCGCTCAGCAACAAGGAAGACTGGAAAGCAGCCGACTATGGTAGGAATGGTGCTTTGATTCCGTCAATATGTTGGCTGAATTATGGTGTTATGTTGGATAGACGTTGGAAGAATTCAAGACGCTGCCCATCGGGGATCCACGTGTTCTCCAGGTGCGTTTGCATATCTTCTGCCGCATAGAACCAGTCTTGGGGCCGCATAAAAACTGTAATGAGGATCTGACGCATTGTGAACAGGCCTGCATGGAGTTATCGATCAAGACTCCTGCACAAGTCCTCCAGGAATACCAGAACCGGAACCGAGGTGTGTCGATCAACTACAATACAGTGCCTGTCGAGGGTGACGGTGTCAAGCTCTTTAAAACGATTGTGACGGCTGGCAGCACGGTTGCGGAGGGTGTTGCTTCGACGAAGAAGATTGCCAAGCAATTAGGAGCGCAGCAGTTATTGGCGCTGCTGCACGAGCGTACGGCTCGGAATTACCACGAAGTTGCGGACATGTACAACAGCTCTTTGAAGGGCCAGCCGGTGATAACAGAGAAATCTACGTTTGGGCCAGCGGTTCCAGGGCGCGGCGACGGAAGAGGAGGCCGTGGAAATGCAGACCCTCGTCTGAATCGAGCCCAGCAAAATCGGCAGCGACGAGGCCGACGGCCCTCGCCGTCTCCAGAATACACCGCTGGTGGTTATCAAGACTATGATCGAGGAGAAGCTCAGCCTCACTGGAGCGGATACAATCAGCCGCCGATGCAGCATCCAGGACCGTGGGCAGGTGGAGTGCAGCAAGGCGATTCAGGTTTGGATACAGGCCCCGAACGTGTGGTAGTCTACTCGTCTGCTCAACCTGGGAGTGCGCCACCAGCTTATGGTGGCGTGCCGTACTACAACAACAATAACAACGTTGGAAACAATGCCTGGGAGGCTACGCTGGCACGCAGAACCTAGCGTATCCTCTCCAGCAGTACACTGGAGCTTACGGCGAGAGTCTCCCGCCGCCAGGAGGACGGCAATACGGCTACGGGGATACCAACCGCGGCCTTCGGAGCGTCCGACCAGCTCAACACCCATCGAACGAGTCACGGTACGTGCAAACCGGAGAGTACTGTAGTAATGCGCCATTGCAGGTGTGACATTGACAATCTCGCTGTTGTGTGTGTGTGTGTGTGTGTGCCCGTTCCAGGCCAACCTACGCAACCAAATGCAAAAGCAGTGAAGAATTGGCTTGTACGAAGATCCTCCGATAGCGAGACGATTGTGGGGGATCGAGTTCCGTAGTAGATAGTTCGCTCTCGTCTAGAGTAATTTATCCCTCGCACTAGCAGTAAATCGACCAGGTCGATTCGATCTCAGTTGGGAAGTTGAAGTTTTGGTGCTTGGAAAACGGAGCCATTTGTCTCCGTTCGAATTGAGATCGTCGATCGGCTGCTGCACTTCCCCAGTCTTTGCCCCGGTTGTCACTGCAGCTCACACGCAAGTCGCGACGTGGCGACCGCAGTCTTTACATGATGTGGAGGGCAAGACACAGCATGGTTGTTGTGTGTGGGCAGAGGGGGCTTTATGACTCCAGCTGGATGCAAAGCGCAGCGACTGTCTTCGGTGTTGCCATAGTCATTAGAGAAACCGTCACCCGCCCCGACCTCAGCCTGTCACTGCTGAAGCGTTCGAGTCGCAGCTAAATGGAGGGCTTTCTGCTGGCCTTTTCGCAGGACCAGAGTGCTCAAGTGCAGTATTGCGTGCTGGAGCACGGTATGCTCCAGTGCTTCGACAGACCGGACGGAGCACTGTTGGGGTCCATCGAGCTCACTCGGCATCGCATCCGCGTTCAGCCTCTCGTCAGCAACAACACCGGCCTCTGTCCGAACCGGTTCGCAGTGCACGCTCTGGAAGTAAAGAGGAATGATCAGGCGGGCGCCTTCGTGTCGGCCGGCAAGCGTGAAAAGACCTATCGCTTTGCCGCCGCCACTTCCAGGACTATGGCCAAATGGGCCAACGCCATTCACAATTGGCGGCGTCACCCTTTGACGACCCGACAAGCTCCGCGCTGTCCGTGCAGGATGCAATTACAAACAAGGTCATGAAGAACTCTGTTGATAACCGCCGCGTCCTGCTGGAGAACCAACGCGCTGGTCTAGTGAGTCTGGCGAACCGCTTTGACGTCAAGCTCACAGCGTGCAGCCCAAAGAAGTCCGGGGACTGTTCAACCCTTCATCGTTCCTCATCCGTCCCGCTGTAAAGGACCCAGCAGAGGTCAAATCGGCGAGGCCCAGCTTCGCCGTCAAGGCTTGGCTACCAATTTCGTTTCGGACCGCTCTGTC
This sequence comes from Phytophthora macrochlamydospora, assembly GCA_011947325.1. Taxonomy (NCBI): domain Eukaryota; phylum Oomycota; class Peronosporomycetes; order Peronosporales; family Peronosporaceae; genus Phytophthora; species Phytophthora macrochlamydospora. The sequence continues at coordinate 3,395 of JAAVTH010000650.1, read as the reverse complement.
TGGAGTTTGACAGTCGAGCAACTCGTCTAACTTGTGCCTGTAGATAAAGTCCAAGTCAATAAGAAAAGTAAGTAAAGTTGAACTCACATCGATCCAAGAGCGTAAATCTGCTGGCATTTCGTGTGGACTCTGCTTCTCAGCAGGAGAAAACCTATCCAGTTCTCCTGCAGCGCCGACGTCTCTATGTAGTTATAGATAGAGTCCTTCGGGGATGTTGGCCTTCTTCTTGTAAAGCGCTTTCTCCTTCGCCTTTCGGAAATCCGACTGCGTGACACGCATACGGCGTTCGCGCAGAGCCAATAGACCAGCCTCCGTGCACACTGCCTTGATATCGGCGCCTGACAGCTCGTCCTTGGACATCACAAACTCTTCCAGATCCACGTCATCCGCCAGACTCATGCGGCCTGTGTGGATGCCAAAGATACGGCGCTTTGTCTTGATGTCCGGCAGCGGGAACTCAATCTACAAACACAACAGTCCAAAGTTAAGCCACTAAACTCAACTGAAAGGCCACACATTTTCTCCCTTACCTTTCTGTCGATACGTCCCGGACGGATAAGCGCAGGGTCGAGGCTTTCAATGGCGTTCGTCGCCATAATCACCTTGACATCTCCGCGCTCGTCAAAACCGTCCAGTTGGTTTAGCAGCTCCAACATCGTACGTTGAATTTCGCGGGTTCCGCCGCTGCTCGAGTCGTAACGCTTGCTACCCACTGCATCAATCTCATCGATAAACACAATCGACGGCGCGTGGTCATCAGCCACGCGGAACATCTCACGCACAAGTTTGGGGCCATCTCCCAGGTACTTCTGAATCAGTTCCGAGCCGACGATCCGCAGGAACGTGGCGGACGTCTGGTTGGCCACTGCTTTAGCCAACAACGTCTTACCCGTACCCGGTTCGCCATACAAAATGACACCCTTGGGTGGACGGATACCGATACCTTCGTAGAGCTCCGGGTGGGTCAGTGGCAGCTCCACCGCCTCCTTAATCTCCTGGATCTGCGACTCTAGACCGCCAATGTCTGCGTACGACTCCGAGCTTTATCCACCTTCATGACGCTCACCATGGGGTCTGTATCGTCCGCCAGGATGCCTACGACCGACATCACCTTGTTGTGCAGCAGCACGGAGCAACCAGGCTCCAGCATGTCCTGGTTGACGAAGGACATGACGCCCACGTAGTACTCGGGCCCCACCGAGGAGGACACGATGGCGTGGTTGTCGTCGATCATCTCCTCGAGCGTGCCGACGCCCATGGGGGTGCCACGCAGGTCGTCCACCTTGGAGCGTTCCTCTTCGTCCTTCTCCTGCTTGGGCTTCATGACCTCCTGGTTCTGGATGAACTCCTGCTCCATCAGCAGAAAGTCCTTGATGCGCTCCATCTTGAGCAGGCGCAGTTTGCACTTGGCCGTCGGGTACACGGTCGGGATGCGCACGGCGGCCGCCGGGCCTTTTTCTTGCGGCGCTTGCGCGTCGCGGCGCCGCCACGCGGCTCGAACTTCTTCTTCTGTTTGGCCGCGTCCTCCTTCTTCTTGGCCGCCTCCTCGCGCGTCTGGCGCGGCAGTCCGCTCTGTCCCTGCCCCATGGTTCGCCTTCTCCTTCGGAATGAAAAGATCGTAGGGGAAGCTCTCGTAATAGTGACATGGCACTCCAATGGGGATAAATATTACCCAATCAAAAGCCAGATTCAATAAAAATAAGAGGCAAGTTGAAGCGGCAAGATCTGGACGAGCTGCGGGCTTTCAGGACAACGCCAGATGTCCATTCGCCTTCTGCAGCCGATCTCGGTGTCAACGGCTTGCGCCCTTCGCCGTTGTGACAGGCTCCGCCGTGGATCGGATCCCGTCCGTTGCTGCTTGACGCGCCTATTTTCGGCCGCTGATGGAGCGTGCTGAGTCGTTTCCCGCATGGCCCCGGAAAGGCCTCATCTGGGCGAGTTATTAATCGAGAGAAAGCTGCTCGCAGCGTGTACTTGGGCCGAGGAAGAAGAAGAGACGACAGAAGATCGCTAACACATGGCAAGCTACACGCCGACGGGGACGCCCTCGTCGCCTTTGAAATCGGCCCGATCGCCGCCAACGTCGGCGTCGAGAATTGTTCCTGGAGTGGCAGATGAGCAGCAAAGTGCTGGCCCCACAGAAACTGCGGCACCTGTGGGAGCAAGCGACGCAGTGAGCGCAACGCGCAAGGCGAGCGCCACAATCTCTTCCGTTCCAGCCCGGCCGGGCACGTACTCTTTGTGGTCGCAGGCACAAACTTCCAGATCGACGAAAAGTACAAATTTATCAAGGTCATTGGTCGTGGAGCCTACGGGGTCGTCATGTAAGAAAAGCGAAGCTGGAGCTGGTATTCCCAGTGTTTCCTAACCCTTGATTATCTGTAGCTCGGCTGAAAACACCGAGACGAATGAAAAGGTGGCTGTGAAGAAGATATCGAGGGCCTTTGAGGACCTCGTGGATGCAAAGCGCATTTTGCGAGAGATAAAGCTGCTGCAGCATTTCGATCACGAAAACGTCATCACGATCGTCGACTTGCTGCCACCGCCGTCGCTGGCGCAGTTCGACGATGTGTACATCATCGCAGACCTCATGGAGACGGATCTGCACCGGATCATCTACTCACGACAGCCGCTAACGGACGACCACGTGCAATATTTCCTGTACCAGATCCTACGAGCGCTAAAGTACATCCACTCAGCCAATGTGCTCCACCGCGACTTGAAACCTTCCAACCTGCTGCTCAACTCCAACTGCGACTTGAAAGTGTGTGACTTTGGACTTTCGCGAGGCGTCACACCGGAGGAAGATAACATGGAGCTCACGGAGTATGTTGTCACTCGTTGGTACCGAGCACCAGAAATCATGCTGTCGTCGAGAGAGTACACGAAGGCGATCGACATTTGGTCGACGGGGTGCATTTTTGCCGAGCTGCTTGGTAGAACACCTCTTTTCCCGGGCGACGATTACATTCATCAGTTGCAGATTATCTGTGACAAGATCGGAACGCCTCAGGAGGAGGACTTGCACTTTGTTGTCAGCGAGAGAGCTAAGAGGTTTATGAAGAACCAGCCCATGCGTCCCGGAATTCCGTTTGGGAAACTCTTTCCGAAGGCAACGCCAGATGCCATTGATCTGCTGCAGCGCATGCTGGTATTCGACCCAGTCAAACGGATTTCCGTGGAGCAAGCGCTGGAACATCCGTATCTGGCTACTTTGCACAACCTGGAGGACGAACCGGTTGCAGACAGCTCATTCAGCTTCGACTTCGAAAAGGAGGACCTTACCGAGACCCGGCTGAAGGAGCTCATTTTTGAGTAAGTGATGGTATGACGTGTTCACCGAGCAGCAAGAGTCTTACATTGTTTTCTTTGTAGGGAAATCCTCAAAAATCACC
>JAAVTH010000064.1:0-46950 GCA_011947325.1 Phytophthora macrochlamydospora | reverse complement strand
AACCGCCTTGTCGGGTGTTGCAGGAGCCATCGTCGCGGAGGTTGGTTGCAAGTAGTAAATTGCAGAGTGCCTGGCTCACTAGTCGACAGTTTGGCGCGTGATTGCTTGACCTCCTTCTCCTACTGCTAAAGTGATCGCGGATACAAGTCGAAGCTGCATTATTACTTGATCGCGTCCATTCGCTTCAACGCGGTCAAGCAAACCTCTCGTTAGTTATGAATCTACCCTTAAAAGCTAATCTATCAATAGAAACCGCCTCTTTATATCAGTACATATGACTACTGAGGGGACCATCTGCGACGTGCGTGGCGTCCGTTATTGCGCCGCTCGCCATTCCTGCCTCGGACGTGCATCACTCGTCCTCTGCGTCCCCCCGCCAGCAATGACTGAAAGCACGACCACCAACGAGCAACTGGCGGACAACTCGCCCGCAGTGGAACCGGCACCGTCCCCGCCCAACAAGTCGAGCCCCACGGGTCTGCACAAGCAGCCGCTGGACGACGTGGACGGCCGGATTCGCTCGAGCCGCCTGCTGCAGTCCCGCGTGGGCAGGGACAAGCAGCGCTACGACGGATATACGCGCCTGCTGGCCTGTATCGCGGTCTGCCGTGGCGACCGCGTCCTGCTCATCTCGAGCTCCAAGCACCCGACGCAGTGGATCCTGCCCAAGGGCGGCTGGGAGACCGACGAGTCGGTCGTAGAGAGCGCACTGCGAGAAGCCGACGAGGAAGCAGGGTGGGTTGGCTGTATGGAGAAGTTGTCGTCTCTTGTTATCCCGACGTCTAACTCGGTTGTGGTTGTTTTAGGTGACGGGCGACGTTGTCGGCGCTTTGGGGACTTTAGATTTTGCCAGTCAGCAGGGCAAGCCGTGTCGGTTCTACGGCTTTAAATTGGAGGCGACGCAGGTCTTTGATGACTGGGCGGAGAACACTCGGCAGCGCAAATGGGTGCGTGGGGGCTTTGACTTGCTGGTGAATTGGACAGGGAGCTCACGAGCGGTGTGTTGTGTTGCAGGTCTCCTTCGACGAGGCTCTCGCGCTGCTCAAGTACCGACCGGAGCTGGTCGAGATGGTGGCTCGCGCGGAGAAGCTGTGATTCTTGCGTGAAAGACTATTTAAGTAGACGCTTGTATAATCCACTTGTACTTTGACCCTGGATTAGCACGTTGAACGTATCGTTCTTCATTATTGAGCACTCCAGGCGGCAATCCGCCTAGGCCAGCAAGGAGGCTAGATCAGCAAGGAGAGGTACTGAAATGTCTCCAATCCACAGGGCGGAACTGAAGCAGTGTGGTGATCACATCTCAATTGTCGCAAAGCGACTTTGGTGAGAGCTCGGGCAGCGCTTGCCAACACGCACTTGCCCCTGCCAGCTCGTCTTTGCCCTCCGAGGTCCGTCCTTCCCCGTCTGCCAGGCAGGTCTCTGCTGCTGACTTCGCCAAGTCGGTCTGGCCGTCGGGGTTCCCTCCCCCAACGGCAGGGCACGCACCGAGCCGAGCTACCGTCGCGTCAAGTTACGTTCGCGAAGGTAGAGTCCCTGCGGCTCCTGCGCGCGCAACACCCGCAACACCCGCAACACCTGCAAGCCCGGCAAGTCTTCGCGGCTCGAAAGCGAGCCCCAGCAATCCCAAGCACGGCGCAGGATCCGCCGCCGTCTGGCTCGATTTCCGCATAGCGGATTAGGGCTCGAGTGTCAATGCAAAAACGGCTGGGCCTCATTTGCATCCCCTGCGGCTTCAACGCCTTCACTTTTGCTGCCAGGGGGACAGTAACTTCGATGTAGATACCGTCGGAGCCTTTGCGGCGGAGACCGTGGACGAAAGCCACCTACGGCTGCGAACAACTCGGCGACGAGCACTACTGCTGCCGCACGCCACTCCACATCTCACTCGGGAGCTCGTGGCGTTCCCGCTGGAGCGAGCGAGGCCCCGTGCAACCCGACGCCCGCCCGGCCGAAATAATTATCTCGTTACCGCGAGTTGTCCGTTGATTTTTTGCGGTTTTAACGGGCTGACAACAACAGCAACTACTACTACCCGCCTGCGGATACCGTTCCATGCGGCACAAACCCGCAGTAGTAGTCCATACAGCCGACTTGCTCGTAGAACCTCAATAGCTCTTCCTCGCAAGTCGGCCCTACACGTACTACGCAAGTTATGCAAAGGTGGCCCCAAAGTCCTCACGCGGGGCCTTTGACTAGAATGCTCGAGCTGCTGTTGTCGCTCTGCGAACCGGTGGTAAGCTGTCAGCATCCCCGACAACCCCACTCGCTGCGCTACATGCACGAGCCTGTCAACCACAATTCCAAACGCCTCCGACACGCACGCCACGCTGCGACTCGAATGAAAGCTGCGGCACAGCTCGCTTCGCCTCGCCAAGCAATCGTCGTCTCCGCTAGCCGAAGACGAGTCTCTGCTCGAGTTGTGGCGTCGTCGACACCTACATTGCTGAGGTGGACATATTAGCGAGCCGGACTTCGTCCGGTGTGCGACGCATCCTGAACGAGTTGCCGCCGCCGTTCCACCACGCAAGCCGCTGCCTTGTCGGATAGCCGCCGACGGCGACGACTTTGGGCGGTGTTGCCGCCGCGCGCACCTTCAAAGGTCGCAGGCCCGATCGACATCCGCGAGATCGCTCCCGTGATCGGCCATCAGCGCGTTGTTCCGACCCGCTCTAGCAGCAGCATTCGATCGGACCGCAACGAATGCTCGACCAGAGCCTCGACAAGAGCCCTCTCCTCGTTAGTCGCCCCTGCTGTTTCCCATTCCCGTGGCGTTCGACGACCCCACCCGTTTCGGCTGCAGCACCCAGCGCGGGTTGACTCAATGGGACGTGCTCGCTTCAGCGTTTCATCGCTCGAGTCGAGCGCCATGTAGCCGTGAACTTCCCCCTTTTGCTTCGTGCGAGTCGCCGCTCACCTCGATGCGATGCGAACGAAATCCAGCAGCTCGGTCGGTTGTATGTAACCCCGCTTCCTGCGTGTCCAGTGGCCGGCGGCAACAAATAACTCAGCACAACGCGGCGCTGACTGCGAGGCGCTCCGTGTCACCGATGTGACAGCAAGCAAGGTGGCGGGATTTGTTGGCCAAAGAGAGCGGCCCAGCGACTGGATGTCGAGGACGGCCGCGCACACAGCAGTTTGATGCCGAGGATGGCACCGACACACACTAGGACAGAGATGTACACATACATGGGGAATTGCGAGGGCCGCCCGCCCGCCCACACGACGCCTCGACCATGCCATCGCGACGCGAAGGTTGCGGCTCGAGGGCGAGCCAACGGACAACTCGCGGTAACGAGATAATTATTTCGGCCGGGCGGGCGTCGGGTTGCACGGGGCCTCGCTCGCTCCAGCGGGAACGCCACGAGCTCCCGAGTGAGATGTGGAGTGGCGTGCGGCAGCAGTAGTGCTCGTCGCCGAGTTGTTCGCAGCCGTAGGTGGCTTTCGTCCACGGTCTCCGCCGCAAAGGCTCCGACGGTATCTACATCGAAGTTACTGTCCCCCTGGCAGCAAAAGTGAAGGCGTTGAAGCCGCAGGGGATGCAAATGAGGCCCAGCCGTTTTTTGCATTGACACTCGAGCCCTAATCCGCTATGCGGAAATCGAGCCAGACGGCGGCGGATCCTGCGCCGTGCTTGGGATTGCTGGGGCTCGCTTTCGCGCGAAGACTTGCCGGGCTTGCAGGTGTTGCGGGTGTTGCGGGTGTTGCGCGCGCGCAGGAGCCGCAGGGACTCTACCTTCGCGAACGTAACTTGACGCGACGGTAGCTCGGCTCGGTGCGTGCCCTGCCGTTGGGGGAGGGAACCCCGACGGCCAGACCGACTTGGCGAAGTCAGCAGCAGAGACCTGCCTGGCAGACGGGGAAGGACGGACCTCGGAGGGCAAAGACGAGCTGGCAGGGGCAAGTGCGTGTTGGCAAGCGCTGCCGCCTCCAAGCCAGCGATGGCAGCGGCACCTACCAATGCCCTGGCAGTGCTGCGAGCCCCGCGCGATGGCCCCGACCGACACCACAGCCCCCGCCCGCAGTGCGACAACCGCGGCCAGGAATGGATTTTGCCCGCCAGCCCAGCCGTGTGGCCAGAGACCGCCGCGGGCATGAGCTCACGCAGACCGCTGCGGCCGAGGCGAGCCACACCAGGGCAAGCTGTTTCCACGACTCGACGCCTTCCCGTGTAAAAATAGAACGTCTGCAAGCTTGGCTCCAGTATGGGCGGAGAGACGAGCCGCGGCGGACTGCCTCGTCGTCGCCTCGTCGCCTCGCCCGTCATTGCTGGGCTCGCTGCCATTTATCGAAATCGCTCGTGGCCGGCGCGTGCTACAGGAGCAGGAAGAGAACCGCTTTCTTCGATCAAATCACCTTTGCCCCCTCCGTTCGCCTTCCCACTCGCGACCATGCGGCAACGAACCAAGAGCGTCGTCAATGTGCGCGAGTACTTTCGCCTGGACGGCAGCGGCGCCCTGAGCAGGAGGACGACGACGACCAGGACGACTGGATGGCCCTCGCCATGCAGGGCGCCCCAAGAAACAGCAGCAGCTGAGCCTGCCCGCCATCGTGGAGGTGGTCAAGCCGCTGAAGCAGAAGCGCGGCCGCGCCTCCACCGTCGACTCGCTTGCCGAGACGGATGACGACTCGGACGACGACGACGACGGCATCCTGCGCATCCGCGCGTGCAGCCACGACCGCCGCATCAGCTTCGACGACGACGTGGATGTGGTCGAGATCCCGGCGCGCTCGAGCTTCGACGCCGACTACAAGCGCCGCGTCTGGTACTCGCGCGACGAGCTGCGTCGCAGCCAAGAGTGCTTCTAAGCGAGGCAGGTCGCGCAGCGGTCGACGGAACTTCGCAACGTCTTGCGACGTAGAGTTGCAGGCGACGCCGATCTCCTCTGCTGTGTTGGACGACCACTGGTCAGGCCAAGAGAGAGAGAGAGAGGACGGACGAACCAGGTGGAGACAGGAGGCGATTCACGTCGGAGTCTCCGCAGTCCCCCGACCGCCCCAGTAAGACACCAGCCGAGGTTTGGTCCGGGGCGGAGTCGGCCTGGGCGTCGCGCCAGTTGGTTGTTATTTATCGAGTCGAGCGTAGACACAGACACATTTCCCCCATTTGCAGCTCGTCGGTGCGTGTTGGCAGAGCGATCCGAAGTGATAGGGTCTCTCTCATGCAAATACACACTTGAACGACTACCCCAAGCGCAGCACTTAACTATTTATCTCATGCTTTTCAAACCATGTTTCCTCGTCGCTTTCTCCTTCATCTCGTCGTGCACTCGTGGCGACAACTAGCGTGATGCATCTCAGGCATGGGACGACTGCGTCAATTCAAAGCCTACCCACCGCTGAACACCACGGATGCAATTCCGCTCATTTACCTGCCAGCTGGCAAAGGGATCCTGCGCAGGCCTTTGCCTTGGGCGTCGAGCTAGGACAAGTGGAAGCTGCACTGCCCCTCGTTAATGCAGTACAGCAGCCGCTGCTTCATAATGTCCCTCGTCGAGTAGTCCGGCAGCTTCAGGTAGTTGGTGCACGTGGACGCCGACGGCAGCACGGCGTCGTTCTCCTCGGCACTGTTGGCGTCGTTGCTCTCCGTGAGTTTCCGCACGACCGTGAGCTTTGGCTCGAGGTTGCGCAGGCCGCCGAGCGGCAGCCGGTTTGCGCCCGTCACGAAGCGCACGAAGAGCCGCTGCTCGTCCACCGACAGCTCGCACAGGATGGAAACCAGGCTCTCGATGGCACGACTGTCGGCCGTGTAGCCGTGGTCGCACACCATATGCTCGCGCAAGTCCACACCGTCGCGATCCCACATACTGCTCCCGGCGCCGCGGTCGCTCAGCAGCATCTCCAGCTCGCGCACGCCGAAGGCCTGCAGGAAGTGCACGAGTCGGTGGCCATCCTGTCCGCCGCAAATCTGCTCGAAGCCCCGTCGGAACGCTTCCACTTGGCTCCGAATCGTCCGGTCCAGCAGGAACTCCAAGTTCAGCTCCACGTATTGCCGCAGAGTTGGCAGCGTTACAGCCGTGTCGGCGCCGCCCTCTTGCAGCGGAATCTCGTCCGCGCCGACCATCGTGAAGGATAAGCTCAGAGAATCCACCTCGGTCGTCCATGCCGAGAGATTTCCGTCGGATTCCTTACTGGCGTACTTGACAGACAACTCGTAGAGGTAGCGCAGCGAGTTGGCGATCGCTGGATCCAGCTCCTCCAGGAAAGTCAGCGAGTCTTCCACGCTCACTCCGTTGCCGACCATCGTCTCGCCACGCAGCGCTCGCAGGAACGGGCGGGAGAACGGCAAGTTCAGAAGCCGCTCGTCCAGCAGCGCCTGGCCCACAAAGCGACCCAAAAACGTGAACCACGCGAGCACGTTGACCTCTTCCGAGTCGAGGGACGACGCGTCTGCTTCAAGACTCGACACCTTCGTCTCGTCGTCCTCTGTCGATGAAAGCACTCTAGCGTATGGCTTGGGAACAGACCAAACGGAGCTGTCACGGGTGGCCCCGCCGCAAAAGTGCCGCCTGCCAGCGCCGTCTCGCTTAAATAGCTCAGAGACTCCACCTCGGACTCCAACACCTCGGGGCTCCGTGCCAAGCTGTCCACCAAAAGATCCACGTCGGACCGAGTGATGGCAGACGTCATGACATTCAAAGGAGTTCCCTCACAAAGAGGCGACACGTGCTTCGTCACGGCGCGATAGTCTCGCTCGAACATGCGTCGACCGGACCGTGAGATCATGCGATCTCCGTCCATTTCTACAATACCTGCATCCGTGCCTGGGAAGTTGACTGTGTCGCAATGCGCGCACTGAAGCACCGGGTGGTTCACCTTCTTTGAGTAACGAGGGAACACTTTGCCCAGATACTGCGCCTCCTCGTCGCTCAAAACCCACCACTTGAGCACACACCCGGGACTTGACGGTTTGCCATCTTTTATGCCACACTTACCTTCTACCTCGGGCTCTGCGGATTCACTGCAGGCGCAGGAAGTCACGGACGAAGACCAATCCTGGTCGTCAAGACACTGGGCACACTGCGGGATCGAATTTGCTGCTGCTTGTCGTCGAGCTGATGCTAATGCTCTTGGGTTACTGGTCTTGGCTGGCGAAGTTAAGTCGCATTTGCTGCTCTCCACAGGCGCCTTCTTCTCGTGAGTCAGAAGTTGGCGATGAATGGAGCAAGTTGGGATGTGGAGAGCTTTGCACTTTGAGCAGTGATACACAGCGACTCGGTGATACCCTCGAATGGATAGACAGCTTACAGTGCCTGCTTCGTCCTGATGTGGCTCTCGCTTCTGCTCGACATCGCCCTCGCTACTGGCTGAAGCTTCACGATCCTCGTCTCTCCACAGCTGCAGTTGTTTTGATTGGATTTGTTGACAAACAAGAGTAAAGAATTCGGTTGTGGGCCCCAGCCCAGTGCCAACTTCTCCGAGGAACTCGATCTCGATCACTGCCTTCTTTCCTCCATAAACGGCCAGCAACTTCATCGCCGACTGCAAGAGCCGCGACCGCGCGACGCGAACTTTGAGACGAGGGAGCTTTACCATTTGTGAAATGTTGTCAATGCCAGACGTACGAGAGCGGTTCGAGCCATCTCGGTACCGCCGTCGACCGCTGGCTGTTGGTCGTGTCTGGGACGTCGCTGGTTCCTCCATGACGGCCTGCTTCCAAACAGACCGACACAAGTACTGAATCGCTCTCGAGCAGCCACACGTCGTAGTGTACATGAAATGGCAACGTGTTTCGAACTCGAGCACGAACGCAAACTCGTTGACCAAGCGGAAACACCAGTCGGGAAGCGAGTTCGTCACCACGCGAACAGGCTGCTGTAAAGCTCGTCTCACTTGCAAGCTCAGGTAGCTGTTGACAAAACTGAGCGAGGAGTTAAACGGCTTCTGGACACTCTGGTCTCGCACAAGTTTCAACAGCAGCAGCAGATCCCACACATCGTCCCACGTTGTAGCCGTAGCAGACTCTAACAGCTTTGGGGTAGATGCAACCACAATAGCCTTCCCTGTCTCGAGAGGCATTTCAGCAGATTCAGGAGATTGGTCAGCAGCAAGTGACAGTGGAGTTACCCGAAACGTAATGTCATGAGGTGTGTTTCTCCAGATACGATTATGATGGAGCGTAGGGCTCCCAGCAGCAGACGCAGGACGTTTCCTCCCTTTTGCCTTTCGTAGTCGGCTCCGTATTTCCATTCTTGACAACCGCTTCGAGTATGCTCATGTCTGCAGGAAGGACTTGTCCCTTGTACACCGCCATTACTCTCCGAGGCTTGACAACATCGTTAGCGAATTCTTCGCTCTCATTGACTTCCCCCTTCTTCACCTTCAGATCGCTGGCCGAGTATCGACTGACCGGACCTTCCCTCCCGAACAGCTTGTCGGCAATAAAGTCCTCCATCGTCTCGATCCGAGCAAGCGGCTCGACCAGCACAACCGTGTCATGAACGGAACGTTTGTTCGACTTGTAGTCGTTCCCATTACGTCTCGGCGGGGCTCTTTTCATCCATCGCAGAGGACTTTCTCCAGCTGATTCTTCCTTTTGTTCAGCGAGCTGCGTGTTGGGATCTTGATTGTCTTCCTTCTGGCCCAGATCTTCGCTCAGATTGGCGTCTAACTTGCGTGGTTTTTCCTCTGTTTGTATCTCTTCGATCAGTACATGCACTTTAATGTGTTGCGTCAGTTGGTCGAGATCTGTAGCGATACTACCAGAAGAAAGAGCTGATTCTGTGGATGAAATGGAGAACGCATCCTTCTCTGAAGAAATTCCATCTTGGAGACATCGCAATAGAGACGCTATAAACCTCAAGCCATCATTACTCACATTTTGGGTATCCAGCATTGCAGAGAAAGCGAGTTGGCCTTCGTCAGCAGACAAAATCTTGATGAGAACTTTCGCCAAACCACTGCAAGCGATCTCGTGTGCAGTTAAAAAGTCATCTCCTTGGGCAACGAAATCCCGCAGTCGCAGTAAGCTTGTAAGCAGTCCCGGTTGTGGATTGCCACTATGCAAGGCATTTTCCAGCTCTTTCGACAATTGCTGAAGCTGCGCTACCACGCTCACGATACAACTGCCTTCACCCAAATAGTCAGCCACGAGTCGAGCGCAAGTCGACTGGATCTCCTGGAAGTCGCCATCAAGTGGGTCTCCTGCTTTGGGCTCGACGCATACAGGCGAATAACACTTGCAACCCCATGGCGCTCGAAAATGTCTTTCGCCGTCTGTCGAGCCCCAGTGTGCAACAGTGGCACTTCAATTATACGCAGCGCTAGATCCACAGGAAGGAGATCCTTCTCTGTGGCAGAATTCGAAGATGACACTGCTAAGCTGGTGCGTCGGGGACGTAACACACGAGCCAGGAATGCGGCCAAACGCGACAACTCGGCAGGTTCTTGTGTCGTGAACGACCGCTGGTTTGCATACAGCAGTGAACAACTTCGGAAGATAACGCCCAGACAGTCGTAGCGTAAATCTGCACGTGAAGTCACGTCGTAGACGCGAATAATAAGCGGCAAGATATCGTGGGCTAGACTAACCATTTCGGACGGGATGGTTTCCGTCGGCGAGAGTTCCTCGGAGATAGGGAGCACCACGATCACCAGCTTAAGCGTTTCACGAAGTAGCTGGTTTTCCGACACAACTTCTTGCTTGCCCAGCAGTGCTGCCACGATAGGCGGAGTCGAACAAAACGTAAATGTGAAGCGCTTGGAGTCACTGACGCAGTTTCCATCTCGGTCACAACACAAGAGAGTAGACACGACAGGAAGCGCAACATGCTCGTATACCCCATGGCCGACAATTGAGTCGCCGGACTGCTTGTTCCGTCTGCATATACCGTCAGCTTTTCTAGAAGAATGGCACAAATCTCTTCACTCGCGACCATCGACGCAAATGTAGGGCTCTCTGAGAAGGCCGTGCTTTCCCCAAGTTTCCGTAAGCAGTCAAAGCTGTTTTCCAAAATTTCACTGTCAAACGAACGCAACAAGTTTGTTATGTAAGGTAGTGCCAGACGCATTTTGTCCTCCATCGACAGTGGGAAATCCGTGCAAAGCTGGCAAACAATTCTCGCCGCTCGGCGTTGAATCTCCAGCGGAAAGAAGTCCACAAACTGCAGCAGGGCGACGATCCCGTTCTCCTGGATCACTTCCATCCTGTACTGTGCGCAAAGTCTCGCCACGTTGGCAGTACCCGCAGCAGTCAATGCTGGCTCTGCCTTGCACACAATTCTCTCCAAAATCTGTAGCGCTAGCTCGGCCACATCCATATACTCAATCTCTAGCAGCTTTTCACACAGTGACGGGATCAGCTGCTCCGCTGTGGCCTTGGGGATCGCAGTACTGGCGTACAGTTCCAAAATGGTCGACAGGGCTCGCGCTGCCAGCAGTAGAACCTCCATGGACGTTGGGAGGCGGATCAAAGTCACCACCGCCGGCACGAAGTTGTCCACATTGAACCCTGAGACGGCCAGCGACTCCTCTGTAGACAGCGATAGCGTCTCACAGAGCTCCGACAAGCCCGACTTGACAACAAAACACAATGATCAATGTCAGTACTAGCTGCTACACATCTCTCAGCCTTCACTCACAATCTGCGAGTGGGTCGGTTGGTCCGCCCCAATCGCCTCCAGCATCCTCTGGAATCTGGGGTTGCTGCCCCGGACAGTAGTTGAGACAGCGGGAACATGCCTCCGAGCACCTATAGCAGCACCAATATCACCCCTAACAATTAGCACTTGGTATGTATTCCCCTTAACGGACTGCTCCAAGACCGCACCGATCCTTCGCCGTGCAGTCTCTCCAGCAGACCTCGCAGTGACGAGTCCTCAGCCTCCTGGGCCAGCGCCTCTAGCGCCTCCAGCATGCGGTTGGCGCTCGGTCGTTCTCGGCTCGGGGGCGCTGGTGTCTCCCCGTCCACGTTGCCCTCGCCAAAGTCGCCCCCGAAGAAGCCGCCGCGCGCCAGCTGGCGGGCCAGCGCGTCCTGCTCCTCCAGCTCGTTAAAGGCGGCGTTCAGCACCTCCTCATCCTCGTCGCTGGCGCTGGCGTCGCTCGCTCGGCGAGACATGTGGCTTCGCCTAGCAGAACAAAATGCGGAATCAGCCCTGGAATAGTTCGTACACCTCAAAAGTCAATACCATCCAAACACTTAGTACGTTCCACAAAAGTCAATCGGTCGTTGAAGTTGCCCTGTAGAACAACATAATGCGAAGAAGGATCACTATCCCCTCTGACACAGCAACGGAACACTTTTTGAGGGGCCACAAACTTATGTTTTTAGAGGGAGTTATGTTAAACTAAGACACACTTGCGAAGTATTAATAAAAGGAAAATGTAGTTTGTTCGAGCCATCAGGTGCACTGCTTGGCCAGTCGTTTGAGAGAAATCTTCTGTTGAAAAATGCTCTTGCAGCGTGTACACAATTTCGGGACAGTCTGTTGCCCACGCATCCTACGAGCCGACCGGGGAGCCTGGCTCGTGGCTCGTCTGGGGAGCTCAAATTCCGCAAGAGCCGGGCTCCTTGCCTCGTGGATAAAACGTTAATTACACGAGCCAAACGTATATTACAATTAATTACACGAGCCCAAGCTGAAGCCTTCAGAATAAATCATGGTAGTAACCAGGGCTCAAGCGAGCAGCGCAGCATATGCAGAGACACAAGCGGCGGCCGCGTCTCCTCGAGTGCTTCCAGTCGTCACTGAAGTAGAAGATGGGGACAACCTCGCGGTTGTTACCACAGCAGCGATGCCACAGCCGTCCAATCTCCGGCTGGACGAGCAAGTCGCAACGATGGTAGATAACTTTTGGATGCAGACGCAGCGCCTGGCAGCTGAGGCAACAAATAACCAGCACCGCCAGGCTCAAGAGTATCATGCGGCTTTGGTAGCCGTTCAAAATGATGCGCGGATCAATGCGGCAGAGTTGGCTGGGAATCAAAAATGGCTGGAGAGTCAGATCGAGAGGGCGTTAGAGGAAACTTGGGCAGCGTTGAAGCAGGATCTAAATGTCTTGTGTAATTCGCAGGTTGTTGGCAATGAATCTGTTCGCGCGTTTGTCCAACAACAACTCCAAGAACTTCGGGGGCAAACACTTCAAGAAGCACAAGTAACGAAGCGAATGCTATCAGCTCAAGCGGCCGAAGCCGAGCGACTGGAGAAGCATGTGATGGCAGTCGTCAAAAGCGCTCAAGAGACGCTAACACATCGTGTTAATGCACTCACGTTACAGTCGGAACCACAATTAAAACAAGAGGTCGCGAAGCAGGTCGGCTTCATGTGGGAGCAGATGCAGCACGAGGCGCGGGCGTCGTTCGAGCAGTTGGCGAGGCTGCTTTGGAAGATGTGCTTGCTGGTAACGGAAAACCACCACTTCGACGCGTGCAGACGATGGTAGCTGCTTCTGCAACGGAGCTACGCCAAGAGATAAAACTTTTGCACAATGCTCATTGCACGCGAGTGCAGCAACAAATGCTTGAGTGTACAGCGGAATCAGAGTCGAGAATCGAGAACAGGGTTCGTGACATGCTTCAAAAGGTACAGGTGCAGCGAGAAAATGACATGCATCGACAAACGGAGGCACTCGATGCTATGGGGGCTAAAGTTGATCGTATGCATGGAGCATTGAAAGACGATATTCGACTGATGAATGAGCGGGTCTACGAACTGGAGCAGAAGTTACAGACACACCAAACGAAACACCGCCTTGAAGAGGCAATCCGCAGGGCCTCAAAGCACGGATCGACTGAATCTGGAAGAAGATCAAAACCAAAACGGAAAGTGCCCCGCAGTCAAGTGGAACCTCGAAAATCAAAGGTGGAACGCGCATCAATAAATGCGCAGAAGGCCACGATGCTAAGAGCGGAGCAGGCAGCACGTCTCCACGACATATTGCATCAACAGCAAGACCGAGGCAACACACATGAAGATATTGCTTAGTTAGCTATTCTTTCGTGCGAGATAAGTCTAATACATGTCGATCTTCTCTGTTACCAATCTCATCCTTACACATACTGTACCCGCCATCACCTTCACCACACGCACCCCCCTCTCTCTCTCACACGGAATCGATCGCTGGCCTTCTCCTCCGCCTACGTCAGTAGTCCATTTCGGCCGAGTTGTTCCGGCCGTCGACAGCTTCGCCGTACGTTCATGCGCATTGAATCGGGTTGCTTCTTGCGAGTTGCGTTGCAATGGACCTCCGTATCAATGGCTATTCGTCTACGCTGGTTTGAGAAAAGAGTTCCATGAACATGTCTTCGTTGTCGGGTTCATGGTGCGCAGCCCTTACTTCGTAGCTGTTTGATTGAGGGATATGATCCCATAACTGTGGTACAGGAATTTCCTCGCACTGTGTCAGATCAATGAACTTTTGTTACGGTTGAGAAAAGCACACATATCAACGTTTGCCGCCGAGAGTCTCGCGCTTAGATTAACTATGCCACATAGTTTAGTCTATACATTTACAAGCAAGGTCAGATAACAATTCAATTCAGTTCTATTTTTGCAGTTAATTAGTGTTGTCCTTGCTTTAAGGGACACTGACTCTGCGAGTCCTGGTTACGGGACTGTACTTGGTTCTTGTATAGAACCGAAGGCGGGACGCCTAAAGAGACAGACTCGGGGAGTCCTACGTCTTCCTCTGTGCACGTGCACTGCTACGCAACCCCGCTGCATCGTCCCGAGTGGTTGGCGTCGCCAGGCAATCAATCGCGGACATAATCACGACGCCAGCGCTTGTGACAAGCTGGAGATCAGCATACACGCTGTACAAGCACTCCACCTTCTTGACATCTGCCAGACTAGCCACCACGCGCTCATTCAAACGCCTAACTTGCAGTGTCGACTGCAGCGCACACAATTCATCCACAATCGACGAGGGGATGATCGTTCGGTCCAAGTCGCTATCTCGGATGAGTGGCACAGTTAATAAGCCATTTACCCTCACCTGCATCTGGTCGTGTTCTCTAGCATCTTGCCCGACACGAAGAGCACGAGTACTCGCAGCATCCGTTGCTTTATTCTTCTTCTCCTGTAGACGCTCCAGACTCTCCTTACGCTGTAACTCCGTGAGATTTGGGCAGTCTTTCACCCAATGTGGCCCTTTGCAACTGAGGCAACCGTTCTGTGGACCCAAAGTCACCGGTTTACGCTGTGACCCGGTGTTCTTCTCCTTGCCCTTCTTCACCACCGTATCTCGCTTCTGCGTCTGAGCCCCTGAAACCGTACCGCGCTTGGCGCCATCTTTTGGGTTTTCTGTTCTGTCGATTGCTTGTGGAACTTGTGCTGGAATTTTGCTTGCCCCACCACCAAACGGTAAAACACACGATCATCACTTCGGCACATGCGTGCCTCGAACTTCATGAGGCGCTGGACTTGCGTCCGTAGCATCGCGGGCTGGAGGTGCTCGACTAAGAGCGTGCAACGGGTTTTCATGCGGGCCTTGTATGATGGATCAGACTCTTCACCTCGGCCAATCCACCCCTATACCGGTTATCTTGCACAATTTTATATTGAAATCTTGGAAGTAGGTGTAGACGCGTGCCTCCGCGTCATCGATCCTCATATTCATGTTCTGCGATTCGCGGAATAGAGCTCGAAGGTCCAGAATGTAACCATCTCCGACCTTCTCACATCGGGTACAAATCAGGCGAACAAGGTTCTCGTCCGTCACTTCACTGGTCGTCTTGCCAATGACATACGTGGCCACGTTCTCCAGCATCTCAGCCAACATTGAAGTCTTCACCGTAACGCACACATTCTCGTAGGTCTCTGCAGTGATTGTACATCTGGCACGCATTTGAGCCTCGTAGTGAACTCGGTCGCGGCTCCACTTCGCCAACACCGCAGGGTCCCAGCTCCTTTGCCTGGGGGCTGCAATGACCCCGTAGATGGGCTGTGGCACGGACATGTCGATATCGTCGTCGGCGTCCATCGCGTATCGCCCTCCGTTCATTCTCCTGTTTCCACTGCGTGGCAAACTTCAGTGACCTTGTTATAGCCTTGATCAATAAACGACTCTCTCCTTGCACCAATGACGACACGTGTCTAATAGAGCGTAGAGTGTTGACAAAAGAAGCGTAAAGCTAGCTTTGTTACACAATTCCGGATGGTTGTTGTTGTAGATCGAACGTTTATTAATGAGGGAACTGCCCAGCCTGATCTAGATACCGGCCTTTCTAGTATGCGAGGTCACTGTGGCGGAAATCTGGTGATGTTTTCTCTAGGGGGTTGCTGGGTAGCGTTTTTGTCGTACAGCGCGAGCCGTACGACATTGCCAGGTTCTTGATGAAACGAGATCAGTCGTGTGGCGGCTCTTGGAACTGACGTTGTAGGATTGGCGTGTGCACCTCGTGAATCTCTGTAGGGTTGACCCTTAGATTTCGCGTTTAATCTACCGGATGGCCTTTCACAGTCAAAGACACAAAGAGTGTTAGATGGATTAGTTTGCCCACAATTCGTTCCCCTGCAGCCCACTTTTCTTGGGCGGCAGTTGAAGAGACGGGGTTCTCGGACTGCAAGTTCAAGAAAGACTAGCAACCACAGATAATGAATATACAGAGAGATCCTTACGCAAATATACAGCCGACACTTATTCTTATAGATCCTTGGCCGGGGAGTCACAACAGGTTCGATCCAACGCCCAAAACACCCGAAAAGTCTCGGACTTGGTTCAGCGAACGCGCACCACCTTCAATCGAAGGAACACACAGATCAGTCAATACAAAATCCCAGTACAGAACGTTGTAAGACGCAGTATCAATGCAAACTCAGGCGGCAACTGCTATCCAGCCGCTTGAGCGTAGTTTTATAATGAAATGGGTTGGCCTGCAAGACAGACGCCCAACTAGTAAACGAAATGGTCGGAGCGCCTACACTCCCTCCCAATCGGACTTAACAAACAGGTGGGGAGCAGCAGGTCGCCTTAACACTAACACGCAAAGAGCACCGACTGGCTCTTGTGCACTACAGGGCAAAAGAACTCTCTGATTGATATCTCTTACAGCTAGTTGATCTGCAGCTCTTCCGCAGAGCTTGGATACAGTCATTAAGGTACAAATTAGTCTGGATCCCAGTACGCTTGACTTGATGACGGCCACATATCGTGGGTTCGTCGCTCTTCAAATCATCCGTGGCGTAAACATTCTGGGTACACACTACTGGATTCATGGTGAATGCGAATTATCGCTAAGTGCCAGAATCCACGTCCAAGAGAGGATCTCCGAAGAAATCCATGTTGCAGAAACTTGCATCGAATAAATCTCCATCCTAGAGAATCTCCGTCGAAGAAAAACTCCATCGAAGGGGTGTCCGCCCAAGGAATACGTCATTGGAATGTTCATCCAAAAACTTCCTGGCCCTGGGCGGCACCTGTGCTTCTCGAGTCACTTGGGCGGCTTGGTGATTTATAGGTCCTTCCTTCACACATCGTGAGGATAACCTAGGCGAGACGGGTTGCACATAGGAACACCTTACACTGTGGCAATTTATACCTTAGTTCTTGGCGACCGGTTTAAGGACGAGGGGGTGCCTCGGACGTAACGTGCACTCACGCTCAAGGCAATATGCCCTTAAGCGTACATTCAAAGAGCGGAGACTCCTTCAGCGTGCATTCCTAGGGCACGCCATTTCTTGGGTGTGCCTTTCAAGAACACATTTTCTTGGCCGCACTTCCTAGTCTTGAGGACCCTTCCTTGGTAGAACAGCCCCCCTTCCCCAAGCGACACGTTTTGTCGCACACTTCTTCATCTCTTGAACGTAATATCCAACACTGGAGCGATTCCCGCAGCCGATCTGTGCGTCCTAGACATAAAGAATAACCACTAAACGTGCATAAACGGGAATCGGAGCAACAAGCCAAGCAATCGGAAGTCACTTCGAGGACAGGCGAGTATGAGGTGATTAGCTATAGTGTAACTTGTTAGGACAGCAATCCAGTACATTTATACGAGCCATGGCCAGTTCGAGCTCGCCTGAACATGTTCTTGCACAACAAACCTTGACAAGTCTCTGTTGCCAAGATTACAGGCTCTATGATCTTTATCCGCGCTTCTCGATTCTTGTAAACGATGCCTGGCTGGTTTGTGTGGACTACCTGGACCAACTCAAATGCGTGGTGTCTTCATGGACCTGGCGCTTGCCACGTTTCTCCCATTTGTATATCGCAGTCGTTCAGCACATTTACACGGACCACAGCTGGTCCGAGCTCGCCTGTACACATTCTTGTGCCACAAACACCTGACAAGTCATCACTACTAAAACCACAGGTTCTTGATGCTCGTCTCCGAGACAACTTCTTCAGACGTTTCATTTGGTGTGCCCCGTAGTCTGCTGGTCATCATCAACATGCCGCGTAATCCGATGTCCATCGTGATCATCGCCTTGCCTCCATCTTCGAACTTGCCGACATGATCGAGCTGATATGAAATCCACGCAACAGCGCGCATGCATGACAACGGCGATGATTCGATGTCTCGTGGCCGCCGGAAAAACAGCTCGCTGTTGAAGGCCGAGGCCGACCGCCTCGAGTAGTGAGCGCACTCGGCACGACGAGGACAGCGCTACTCTATAGACTTTCCAACCCCAGCTAACTATTCTATCGCGTCAATACAGATTTCGTTTAATACGTGGTGCGTCGGAAAAGGTGTTTACGTAAGGCTGCCGGTAGTGCTGCCATGGTCGTGATCGTCACTCGGTTTACTTGATCGTCACTCGGTTTACTTGATCGCCTTCGTCAACACTGTTGACGCGGGCGGGGCCGACTCAACACCAGAGCTCGACAGTCTTAGCGCACGATGAACCAAGTCATCCGAGTCACAACACAATTCTCCAAGCGTCGATCACATCGATCCCACCACCACCACCACCAAGAATCTTCCAACCATGGCTCCTGCTGCATCCGACAACAAGTCCAAGATGACCTACCGCTTCCTCGGCAACTCCGGACTGCTCGTCTCCAAACTCTCGCTCGGCAGTTGGATGGACGTCGACGAAAAGTACACGGGCGACGCCTGGTACGACATGATGGCGCTCGCTTTCAAGCACGGCGTCAATTTCTTTGACAATGCGGAGGGCTACGGTGGCGGTCTTGCCGAGAAGAACATGGGCGCTGCTATCAAGAAAGGCATCGAGAAGGGAACGTGGTCTCGTGAGGACCTGGTGATCACGACCAAGATTTTCTTTGGCAGCAAAGGGTTCTTGGCGTCATCGGGCCCAAACGAACAGGGACTAAGCCGCAAACACATCATCGAAGGCACGAAGGCGTCGCTCGCCAGGCTCGACCAGGACTACGTCGATGTCGTCTTCTGCCACCGGCCTGACCCGTACACCCCGATTGAGGAGACTGTGCGAGCCATGAACTTCGTGATCGAGCAAGGGTGGGCGTTCTACTGGGGCACCAGTCAATGGAGCTCTGCCCAGATCATCGAGGCGTGCGAGATCGCGGACCGTCTCGGCTTGATCCGTCCCATCGTGGAGCAGACCGTGTACAGTCTGCTGGATCGCTCGAAGGTGGAGTTCGAGTACGCTGATCTGTACAAGAAGTACAGGTTGGGCTTGACGACATGGTCGCCTTTGGCGTACGGCATCCTCACGGGCAAGTACAGCTCGAGCACCCCGGAAGGCTCTCGGATGTCGAGTGAGGTATTCAAGACTTTCACCCCGGACTTTGCCGACCGTGTTCTGAAGGCCGACAAGCTCAAGCCCATTGCCGATGAGTTGGGCATCTCGATGACGGAGCTCGCTCTTGCCTGGTGCGTCGCGAACGAGAACGTGTCGACAGTGATGATCGGCGCCAAGACCCTCCCGCAGCTGGAGCAGAACTTGAAGGCGCTCGAGGCGGTGGAGAAGATCACCCCGGAGATCAAGGCCAAGATCGACGCTGTGGTGCCGCCTGTGTACGAGCTGGCGAAGCCCGACGGGACCGAGATGCGACGCGCCGCTCACCTGTAGTATTCCAGAAGTCAATCGGTCGTTGAAGTTGCCCTGTAGGGCAACATAATGTGAAGGAGGATCGATTCATTTACTACAAGGCCGTGCTGTGCCCGGAGAAGCTCTGAAATTGATTGTGAATGAGCTGCTACAATTGCCATTTGTTTGTTGGTGATGAGTTATGGCTTTGTTTAGTTTGTGAAGATAGTTTGTGAAGATATTCGCATCTGCTGCGTCCCGACTGCATTTGCTGCATTGCCGTCGCGGGGTATTTGGTTGACTTGAACATACTTAACTACTAGTAGTTGTGCGGATTCTCTGTTGGTTCTGTCGTAGAGTGCAGTCGTCGTCGAATAGAGCAGTCGACAACTGCCAAAGAAACAGCTGCCACATTCACCCACCCACCCAGTGAGATCGAGTTCTATCGAGCTTTGATGTGAATTACGCGTGTTGCTGCTTGTCGCTTGAACTCTCTGAAGAAAGAACTTTATACTTGGAATTAGCTGTTGCAGTGAGCTGCTCTTATTGCTTGTATAGGAAAAGTGGTCTACCTTGCACTCGCCTTGGATATTGAAGATAGTTCATCTCGTCAGGTAGATCAAAAGCAAAAATACAGCTGGGCTTTCGAGCTGTGTTATTGTTTCTTGCAATGAGAGTTTGAGCCAAATCATAACGTTTTTAAGAAATTAGACTTTCTTGCTCGATGAGAGTCGAGGTAGGTCCCTTATGAACGCTGAAAGTAAATTTCAGAGAACTAGCAGTTTGTTTTTACTTGGTTGATACGCGTGGTGATGCATGCGTGGATCGTGGATTCACATTTTCGCTGCGCCGAAGCTGGGACTGGCGGCGAGACGCACACGTAGGTTATCCGCAATCTTGTCAATGAACTGACAATGGCAAAAAAAAAAAAGAGTTAAGAAGCTGATAATGATCCAACGTGACAGGTCAAGCCGTTCGTACCTGGAACGTGTCGAGGTAGTGGTCGCGCGTCGTGTCCGAGCCGTGGATGAGCAAGGCGAGGTCCTTGGTCATCTGGCCGTTCTCGACGCTCTCGACGATGCAGCCCTCGAGCTCCTCGCAGAAAAGTTTAAGCTGCGCGTTGTTGTCCAACTTGGCGCGGTGCAAAAGCCCCCGCGTCCACGCAAAGATACTCGCAATGGAGTTGGTGCTGGTTTTGCCGCCCTTCTGGTGCACTCGGTAGTGGCGCGTCACAGTGCCGTGGGCAGCCTCCGCTTCTAAAGTCTTTCCATCGGGCGTTAGCAGCACACTCGTCATCAGACCGAGCGATCCGAAGCCCTGCGCCAAAATGTCGCTCTGCACGTCGCCGTCGTAGTTCTTGCAGGCCCAGACGAAGCCACCCTTCGACTTGAGGCACTGCGCGACCATGTCGTCGATCAAGCGGTGCTCGTACCAGATGCCAGACTTCTCGAACTGGGCCTGGTATGACTTTGCATACATGTCCCGGAAAATGTCCTTGAAGCGGCCGTCGTAGCGCTTGAGGATCGTGTTCTTGGTGCTCATGTACAGCGGCATCTTGCGCTCCAGCGCGTACTCGAAGCAGGACTTGGCAAACCCAGTGATGGACTCGGCCGTGTTGTACATGCCCATGCCGACGCCTCCGTCAGCGCCCTTGAAGTCGTACACATGGTACTCCTGGGCTTCGGCGCCGGATCTCGCCGGTGTGAACGTCAACTTGAACGTGCCCGGCTCATTGGCCACAAAGTCGATGGCCTTGTACTGGTCTCCGAACGCGTGGCGGCCGATGATGATGGGCTGCTGCCAGCCAGGCACGAGCTTGGGGATGTTCTTGCACACGATGGGCTCGCGGAAGACCGTGCCGCCGAGCTCGTTGCGCAGCGTGCCGTTGGGACTGAGCCACATCTTCTTGAGGCCGAACTCCTCCACGCGCGCCTCGTCGGGCGTGATGGTGGCGCACTTGATGCCCACATGGTGCTTTTTGATGGCGCGCGCGGCGTCCAGCGTCACCTCTGCGAGCATACACTGCAAGTTAGAGCCTCGTGTCTTCAGCCGAGCAAGGTTGTTCAGGAGCTTACCGTCGTTGGTGGCGTCGCGGTGCTCGAGTCCGAGGTCGTAGTACTCGATCTTAAGGTCCAGGAAGGGCAGGATCAGCTGCGGAAAGGCACGGCAATGGTGAGATCTACGTGTGGGCAGTGGTTGGCAGCGGACGGGTAGACCTTCTCGCGGATGTCCTTCCAGATGATGCGGGTCATCTCGTCGCCGTCGAGCTCGACCACTGGATTCACCACGGGGATCTTGCGGAAGTCGGTGCCCATTGCTGCTTGGAGATCGGGACGAGGCTGCAAATGCCGGAATGCGGTTGTGCAGGACGCGACAGCGTTGAAGCGCAAGACAAGATGACGTTCGATGAGCTACTGCCACTGGTTGCATTCGGGGACTGTAGACTGTGCAATGCGCAGCTTTGACATCGTATTGCCCCGAACAAATGTATATTCTGTAGATTCTGTGACGTAATGACGCGTCTGCGTCGCCATAAGTTCAAGGCTCGAACTTTTTCCCTCGAACGTCCAACTGCAAAGGCAACTACTTCGGCTGGACCTCCAGTACCCTACAGGTGAGCGGCGCGCAGCATCTCGGTCCCGTCGGGCTTCGCCAGCTCGTACACAGGCGGCACCACAGCGTCGATCTTGGCCTTGATCTCCGGGGTGATCTTCTCCACCGCCTCGAGCGCCTTCAAGTTCTGCTCCAGCTGCGGGAGGGTCTTGGCGCCGATCATCACTGTCGACACGTTCTCGTTCGCGACGCACCAGGCAAGAGCGAGCTCCGTCATCGAGATGCCCAACTCATCGGCAATGGGCTTGAGCTTGTCGGCCTTCAGAACACGGTCGGCAAAGTCCGGGGTGAAAGTCTTGAATACCTCACTCGACATCCGAGAGCCTTCCGGGGTGCTCGAGCTGTACTTGCCCGTGAGGATGCCGTACGCCAAAGGCGACCATGTCGTCAAGCCCAACCTGTACTTCTTGTACAGATCAGCGTACTCGAACTCCACCTTCGAGCGATCCAGCAGACTGTACACGGTCTGCTCCACGATGGGACGGATCAAGCCGAGACGGTCCGCGATCTCGCACGCCTCGATGATCTGGGCAGAGCTCCATTGACTGGTGCCCCAGTAGAACGCCCACCCTTGCTCGATCACGAAGTTCATGGCTCGCACAGTCTCCTCAATCGGGGTGTACGGGTCAGGCCGGTGGCAGAAGATGACATCGACGTAGTCCTGGTCGAGCCTGGCGAGCGACGCCTTCGTGCCTTCGATGATGTGTTTGCGGCTTAGACCTTGCTCGTTCGGACCGGCCGGCTCTACGAAGCCTTTGCTGCCAAAGCAGATCTTGGTCGTGATCACCAGGTCCTCACGAGACCACGTTCCCTTCTCGATGCCTTTCTTGATAGCAGCGCCCATGTTCTTCTCGGCAAGACCGCCACCGTAGCCCTCCGCATTGTCAAAGAAATTGACGCCGTGCTTGAAAGCGAGCGCCATCATGTCGTACCAGGCGTCGCCCGTGTACTTTTCGTTGTTATCCATCCAACTGCCGAGCGAGAGTTTGGAGACGAGCAGTCCGGAGTTGCCGAGGAAGCGGTAGGTCATCTTGGACTTGTTGTCGGATGCAGCAGGAGCCATGGTTGGAAGATTCTTGGTGGTGGTGGTGGTGGGATCGATGTGATCGACGCTTGGAGAATTGTGTTGTGACTCGGATGACTTGGTTCGTCGTGCGCTAAGACTGTCGAGCTCTGGTGTTGAGTCGGCCCCGCCCGCGTCAACAGTGTTGACGAAGGCGAT
Organism: Phytophthora macrochlamydospora; assembly: GCA_011947325.1. Taxonomy (NCBI): domain Eukaryota; phylum Oomycota; class Peronosporomycetes; order Peronosporales; family Peronosporaceae; genus Phytophthora; species Phytophthora macrochlamydospora. The sequence goes on along the minus strand of JAAVTH010000064.1, from coordinate 24,222 downwards.
CAAGTAAACCGAGTGACGATCACGATCATAGCCGCACCGCATAAACCGGTATTTTAATAACACTTTTTGTTTGCTTGGTCGCTCTGATGTTGCGTATTGATAAGCGGCCGTCGGAAAGCACAAACAAAAACTGTATTGACGCGATAGAATAGTTAGCTGGGGTTGGGAAGTCTATAGAGTAGCGCTGTCCTCGTCGTGCCGAGTGCGCTCACCACTCGAGGCGGTCGGAGAGCTGTGGGATCGCTGTCGGCCTCGGCCTTCAACAGAGTCCGTTGTTGCAGCATCAATTGCCACTGACTCGGTCATGGGCTCATCGACGGCACTGGGTGAAGAGTTCTCAATAGGATGCGCTTTCTTACCAGCTTCGACGTCATCTCCATGGTCGAGGTCGTCCTGCGGGTTGGCCATCATCGCATCTGCGTCGTCGACCTCATTTTCTTTTCATCTTCAAAGATCTTCTCCGCCGCCTTTGGAGACTCCGTCTTGGCTGCTGGCCCCGACTCCAAGTCAATCTCTTCGAACTCGTCGTCGTCTTCGTCATCAATGACAAACCGCGGGGCTCTTGCGTTCGAGTGCGCCATGGGCGTCGGGCTGCCTTCCGACGACGAGTCGGTGCCAAAACTCGAGTTGTTTTTCCGGCGGCCACGCGACGTCGAGTCCCCGCCATTGCGCTGCAGAATATAGTCCCGATAGGACGGCATGAAGTTGTGGTACGTGTCGGCAATGATGTCCGAGAAACTGAGCACCTCCTTCATGTTCTTGAGCACCTCCGAGTCTGGCAGTCTGTCCAGATTCTTCTTAAACTGGCTGGAGTTGAAGGCCGCCAAGTGCACGATGGCGAACAGCACCATCTCGAGACACAGGATAAAGTCTTTCCACGCGAAGCTCTGCTCGTTGGTGATGCCCGGCACGAAGGAGAGCAGACTGCTCTGCCAAAAAGTCAGAAACACCACGCTCTTGACGGCGAAGAATTTGATGACGGGGTTGAAGGGCGCCAGGATGTGCTTGGTGGCGAGATAGAACACCCAGAGGCCGTATAGCGCCATCGAGTACGAGATGTTGTACACGATGACGAGCACGAGCTGGTAGGCCAGTGTGTGGTACTTGCCGCAGGCCAGCATGAGCAGCGACAGCGCCGCGAAGACGGGCTTGATGACCACGAACTGGAGCGTCGCGCGCTTGCAGCTCCGGAGCAGCCTGCCGTCCCTGCCCATGGGGTTGAGGCAGCGGCTGAGCGGCCACGGGTGGCGGATGTCGGGCTCTCCTGCATCTTGAGCACGCAGACGGACTCGCCGCCGGCGAAGCTGAGCACGAGCGCCAGGAACGAGTAGACCACGAAGGCCTCGTAGCAATCGCGGATCGAGTCGAAGTACAGCGCCTGGTTCACGAACGTCAGCGAGAGCAGCGAGCCCAGCGCGTACACTGGCACGATCACGAGGATGCGCACGATGTAGCGCTGCAGCTGCGGCCGCGAGTAGTGCGCGAGGTGCTGCACGATGTTGTAGACGCTCAGCAGCGTGGCCAGCACGCAGCAGCCGAAGGCGATCAGCAGACTCACGGCGCGGTGGGTCTCGACCCAGTTGAGCGGTAGCCCCAGCACTTGGGCGTCGCCCGTGGCGTTGCCCAGCAGCAGGCTCGACTCGTTGATCTGGTGCACGGGCGTGTCCATCGTCGCAGGAGGAGGCCGCGTTCCCAACTGATCACGCGCAGACAGGGACGTTCGATGGTAGAGAAGGTTGATATGCGGCGAAAAGTAACTGCACTAAGTAAGTAAAGAGACAGAAACTGAGGGGGAATGCTGGATATTGCAGATGATGTGTCACACACTGGACGCGTGGAGGCCAAGGCTCATCAGGACGTCCAGGCACAATCCTATAGCAAGTGTGTGTTGGTTCTCCGTCCTGCGAACCTGATGCTCTTCCAACGAGCGTGTCTCTTGTGAATTGCTGCTGAGTCAAGTCGGCACCAACTTGGTGACGATAACCTTGCTCATGATCGTTCGCATCGAAGGCTCCTGGTACAGGAGTTCTGCGTCGACAATTGCTCGTTGAGCGTGTCCGCCTTGCTAGTTGTGCGTTGCGGTACATCGGACAACAAAACTGCTGCTGTCACTTCGCCGATGCTGTAGCTATCTTCTCGTCGACAGGTTGCTGCGTTGGCACCAGCAGAAAGCCCATGGAGTCGTTCACGGACGAGCTCTCTTTCTTGCTGTTCAGTACAGTATTCGCAATGCTACATCGCCCGCGTGTTGCACGCGATTTCAACGGTTTGCCTTGGCCGAGCTTTTACAATTGGTTGGCATGTCAATTCCCTGCGTTAGTAGTCGCGTTGCCGTAAACAAGTAGTATATTGTGCCAAACTGGTCTGCGATCACGAGCCAGGGTTTCTCGTCGTTCTTGGCGCTGTCCACGGTCGACTAACCCGAACTAGTACCCCATGCCTGCCCGCACCAAGTTCCCCGTCGTCCTCATCCACGGTGGCGCCGACCTCATGTGCCCGTGCCTTAACAACTCTAGCTGACTGTGATGTTCCCGCCTGCAGGCGTGTTTGGCTTTGGTAGACAGCGTCCTCTGTACGGCCACTGGGTGCCCTACTGGCCCGAACGAGAGCTCCAAGAAGCCAACCCCAACCATATCCTGGTCGATGTCGGAGGCGTCTCGTCCGACCACGACCGAGCCTGCGAGGTCTTCTACCAACTGCGAGGAAGGCGAGTGGACTATGGGGAAGAGCACGCCGAAGAAACAGGTAACAGCAACGAAAGCCGAGCTATCACCGGAATATATTATATTATTGTTGTTTTATTGTAGGCCACGACCGGTACGGAGAAACTTTTGACACTGCACTTTACCCGCAATGGGAGAAGACCACCCGGTGCATCTCTTGGGCCACAGTTTTGGCTCTACGACTGCCATCGAGCTGTTCCAGCTGCTGAATGCCGATTTCTATGGAGTTGGGTCCAACCACAAGTGGGTGGCGAGTATCACTTGCATTGCCGGCCCCTTGACCGGGTCGACGGTGACCCACTTAATGGGCGTGGGCGCAGGAGGCAAAGTGCGCTCGTGGAGTGTTGCTCACTTGATGTCGATTGTGCTGGGGTCGTGGGTCCGGTTGTACACGTCGTTCCCACAGTTGAAAAACCTGGCTGATCTGCACATGGACCACTGGAGCAGATACTCGGTGAAGGACTTACTCGATCCCAACGGGCCAGTGACGACCTCCAAAGATTTGGTATTCCACGGCACTCTGCCCGAGCTCAGGGTTTCGCGAAATGCACAACTGCAACACATGGATAAACTGCACTTACTTAGTATCACGACGTCGCCAAGAACTGTTCACGTCCCGATCGGCGAAGGCGTAGCGATTGCAGTGCTCATGTTTCTGCGGTGGGGGAAATTCCCGCAAGCGTGGTCACGTTTCGGGAGGTGGTCGGTTTTCGGAAGGCAGCTAAGTGTTCGCGGGTTTGTTGGCGTATTAGCCGCTTGCTATCTACTCTTCAAGGTCAGGAAGTTGGACGTGTCCAAGATGCCGTCCATGTATGGACTCAAATGGCTCATGCGACGTCGTGCTAGAAGTCTCCCGATAATTTTTGACGGCTTCGAATCGACCTGTTGGGAGCACAACGATGGGGTCGTGAACATTCGTTCCATGCTGCGCCCGTGGTTCCCTACACCACAGGAAATGGAGAAAGAAATTAACAAGCACGACGAGAAACCGCCAGCTTCGTCATTGGCAGCCTTGGGGTCTTCCAGCTCGCTTAGGGAGACAAGCCTAGCTCGCGTTGAGTCTCATATTTCAATTGACGGGTTCCACCGCGACTCGGATGACGAGCAGCAGTCCACCACATCACCCCGATTCGAAAAGGGCCGATGGTACGTCTACCGAGTCGACAGCAACCATTTTGCCGGGACATACTGGGACAGCAACGCCGGCGACCTCTACAAGAGTCTGTTCACACTCATGAGCAAGGACTACGAACGTGAAGCTGAGTCACAGTTTTCTACTGCCAGTAATGATTGTCAGCAAAATCACCGCCATGACAGCAATGACCCTGCGCCATTTTACAGCTGCGTCGAGTAGTAGTTGGAAACGTATGAATTATTATTTCTTTTCAACCGTTGTGAACGATATTTTCCCAGTCATCAGCCCGCAATTTGTTGTCTTCAATCAACACGTGCCCATCAAATTTTACGATCACGTAGGTGAGACTGCAACAGGTTAGCAGTAAGAATGGTGAAGCGGGAGCTGCCATCTCCGATTGCGAAAGTACTTGTATCGCGAAGCTTTGCAAATTGTGTCAAACGCAGAGTTGGCTGTGCTGTTGACGATTCCATCTAGCCATCACACCAACCAAGATGCTGCTTCGTATACTCATACTTGTGGTTGCCACTCTCGCCACCACCAAAGCGGCCATGATCGACCACGATACGGTGCAGCCATTTCCGCAACCAGAGCCGACGACCGACGCCGAGAAAGCTGCCGTCAAGTTCAAGCCCTCGCTCTTCATCGACAGAGGCTGCCACCCGTACCCTGCCGTGAATGCTGCAGGTGATACTAGTTGTGACGGGGTACCGTCACACGGTCGCCGTGGCGCACGGCGACCAATTAGATTAGCTCTTAGTTTTGTTGGCTCACGGCGCCCGAAGTCGGGCGCCACACAGATTGAATAGCAGAGTTAAATTCCCCACAAGCACCGCCCCGTTACATCTGGTAGCACTTCGTAGTCCGCCCACACGACCATGAACGTGAACGACGCTTCCAATTTCAACGAAGGGGCTGGTGCCCTTGAGCACGCCAGCTTCCCCACTTATCCGTGTTTGAGTGGGAGGCGCTACACCGCCTCGCTGCGGTCTCCGGAGAAGGAGTCATCAAGACGTTGCTGACTGCTGGAACGGAGACTGCCCAACGCCTGGCTGCTCATGAGTTCATGGCGCGTGAGCTCGCTGACCTGCGTCAGCGTGCGACGACTCCCACGCCGACCAAGAACAAGAACGACATCGTGAAGCTCGATGTCTCCACCTACAGTGGTGACGGCGACGCTCGCCTCCAGCTGAATCGCTGGTTCTGTGAGATCGACATCGCGATCGAAGCTCGGCAGTTGTCTACCGAGTTTGCTCGTACCCGGTTCCTATTGTCCAAGTTGACGGGGAAGGCCAAGGAATGGGCGCTCGGCAAACTTGTCGCCGACTCCTCCTGCTTCTCGACGATGGAGTCGCTCAAGGCAGACCTCCGCCTGGCCTTCGAGCCCCCTCAAGACGAGCGTGTCCAACGCTCGGCTTTTCTGTCACTCAAGCAGGGACGGCTGTCCATGCTCGAATACATTCAGCGGGCACGACACCTGGTGTCGTGCATCACGACGAATCCGGTGGACATGGCGACTCAAGTCCATGTCTTCATCTCTGGTATGAACGCTGGCTACCAGCGTTTCTACCTGACCAGGAAGACGCCAGGGTCCCTTGAAGAAGCCTTCGAGACAGCACTACGTGAAGATTACAGCGTGTCCGCTTCCGAGGCGTTCTCCCTCGCTACCCCTTCCGTCACGGAGCCTGAGCCCATGGAGCTTGACGCCATTCAGGATTACCACGGGCGCCGACGATCCGGTCCGGCGCCAACGTCGTCCACCCGACCGCCTCTGGCGGGCCCTAGTCGAGGCACTCGGCCCATGCGGTGCTTCCGCTGTCGCAAGCTTGGACATCGCGCGGCTGTGTGCCGCGCTCCCGCTTCGGTCTTGGCGCATGTTGTCGCCGAAGACGCTGACGGTATCGTCGCCGAGTCAAAAAATGGCGACAACCAGTAGGCGCGGGGCGCCCTACTGGTCGTGGAAGGAGCGACGGCTCTCTGGTGGCAGAGCCTCCTCCTAGCCCTTCCGTGCTTCGTGCACAACTATTTGCCACCACCTCCGGCAGCGACACGAGACTGATTGTCCTCAATGTTCACGTTGATGGTGCGAAGCGGCCGCTTCGCGCGCTGCTGGATTCGGGCGCGACGAACAACTTCGTTCGCGCCGAGAGTTTGTCGGTGCTACCGGCGGACCTGAGCCTTCGCGAAGGTCCGGGGAGATGATCGTGAAATACGCCGATGGCAAGCCACGGCGTACGCCGCGGCGCTCTACGACCTTCACGTACGAGTTCGACGGATTCCGAAGCTCCGAAGAGTTCCTCGTGATCGAGCTGAGTGGCTCGTTCGATTGCGTCTTCGGCATCCCATGGCTCGCCCGTCACCAGCCTGAGATTAACTGGCTGACCGGCACGGTCCGCCCACGTGACATCGACGTGAATGCAGTCCTGGCGTTCTTGCGCGGAACGCCGAACCGATGGCCGCATGTTGCAGTCATGGACTCCGACTCCATGACCCATGCCGCACCTGAAGTGGGCGATGGCCCTTCGTGTGCGGCATGCGAGCACGCATCCTGCGCCGGTCTTGAGCAGGTGCCTCAAGACGTGTCTGACGTGGTCGAGCATGGGTTCCCACGTCCCGATGAGCAGTGGCTCTCGACGGCGGACAACAACGTGGTCGAACAGGGGTTCCCACACCCGGATGAGCAGCGGCTCTCCGTTGACGATAAACAAGAAGATGTGGTTGAGCGTGGCCTCCCACGCGCGGTCGAGCAGGGACTCCCGCATGTGGTCGAGCAGGAGCTCTCTGATGAAGTTGACGCCGATGTCGTGTCCCGGCGTCTGAATACAGCAGACTTGGTCGAGCGTGGTCTCCCACTGCCTGCTACCGATGCGTTCACCCGGCCAGTCCGTCGCCGTGGGCGCCGCCAGCCTCGGCGTCCCCGCGCTCCTCCGAGCGAGTCAGACACATCTGACTCCGAGGTTATCTCTGTTCTGGTGCGAGATGACGCGGCGACGAACCCGCGCACGCGCGACGTCGAGGTCGCACGTCCTCCGTGCGACGCACCCGAGATCACCAAGTTGCCTGGTCTGTCGTGGAAACACTTCCTCCACGACTTGAAACATGGTGAGATCGAGCAGGTTTGCATGATCGTCGCGGACAACTCCGCGACCATCACGGCTGTCGATATTGACGCTGGCGACCAAGCCTTCGATGCCCGGAAACGCCCGCAAGGCGCTGAGCCTAAGTCTGCCCGCGAAGCCCGCTACTTGGCTCAGTCGTTACCGGCACTTGAAGCCGCTGGTAACCCAGTTGCTCCGCTGGTTCGCGAGTTCATCGACATCTTCCCCGACAAGGTTCCGGCTGAACTCCCCCGATCGTGGTGTTCGACACGAAATTGATCTCGTTCCCGGATCGAAGTACTGTGTGACGCGACAATGGCCGCTTCCCCGCGACCAAGTCGAAGCAATTGATGCGTTCTTCGAGGGTCGCCGGCAAGCCGGCCACGTCCGTGAAAGCCTCTCTCCACACTCCAGTCCTACGTTCTGTGTGAAGAAGGCGACGGGCGGTTGGCGCATTGTCCACGCCTTCAACAAGCTCAATGACGCCACCATCCCAGCACAAACGCCGATCCCACGGAAGGGCATGGTGCTCGACACTATGTCTGGCAGCACCGTGTACAGTGCTATCGACCTGATGGATGGCTTCTACCAAATCTTGATGCGTGAAGAAGACGTGCCGTTAACCGCGGTCAGCACGCCCAGCGGAATGTTGTGGGAATGGCTCGTGATGCCGCAGGGGCTCAAGAACGCCCCTGCCACATTCAACCGCATGGTGTCCAATCTTCTTCGCCCGTATCGAGACTTCGCGCCCAGCTACTTCGACGACATCTTCATTCACAGTCGTGCCGAGAGCGGCACGACGGACGTCGACATCCACCTTCAACACCTCCGCAAGGTGTTCGAGGTGATGCGGGAAAACAAGCTGTACGCCAACTTGAAGAAATGCATCTTCTGCGCTCCCGAGATCCCGGTACTCGGGAGCTACGTCAGCAAAGACGGCGTTCGAGCTGACCCGGAGAAGATCGCGGCGATCTGCTCTTGGCCAACCCCGCTGGACCAGAAGCAGCTCCGGCAGTGGCTCGGACTCGCCACTTATCTCCACCACTACTCGAAGAACTTCGCTTCGACTGTTCGGCCGCTGTCGCAACTCCTGAAAGCCGACGCCACGTGGTCGTGGCGCCCCGAGCACCAAGCAGCCTTCGACGCGGTGAAGACAAGCTTATCCACCGCGCCAGTCCTAATGCTCCCGGACCACTCGAAGTCTTTTCACGTGGTGTGTGACGCGAGCGACTTCGCGATCGGTTGCGCCTTGATGCAGTTCGACGACACTGGTCGCGAACGAGTGGTGAGCTACCAGTCGCGTCAACTGAAGCCTGCGGAGCGGAATTATCCAGTCCACGACAAGGAGCTGTTGGCGATGCGATACGCCCTCATCAAGTTCCGCGTGTATCTCTTGGGCGAGCAGACCTTCGTGGTCTACACGGATCACGCGTCGCTGCGGACAGCGACCAAGAGTCCCCACTTGTCCCAGCGCATGGCGCGTTGGCTGTCGCTCTTCTCGGAGTACAACTTCGTCGTTCACTACAAGCCGGGCAAGACCAACATCCTTGCCGACGCACTCTCGCGTCGCCCAGATTACGTGCAATCGGGTCGCCATGCGATTGGCGACGAGGATGACGACGAATGCGCAATGTGCACCGCTGATGACATCGCTGCTGTTGAAGTCGCAGCGTCCACTCCGCTCCGCAACCTGATCGCGGCCGCGTACGAGTCGGACGCAGCGTGCTCCGAATTGATTAAGTACCTGAGAGAACCATCAGACGCGGCGCGGCGCCGCTTGTCCCTTCGCAGTCGCGCCCGTGTTGACCGCTACAGTCTCGATGGGGATCTGCTGACCTTCCGCGTCGATCGCGCGGACCCGCCACGCATAGTCGTCCCGCTTGACGACGACCTCAGAGCCCGACTGATCCATGAGTTTCACGATACCCCTAGCGGCGGCCACCTCGGACGCGAGAAAACATTCGCGTCACTATCGCGCGACTTCTACTGGCCACACATGTACAAGTGGGTACGCAAGTGGGTCCGCTCCTGTGAAGCGTGCCAGCGCGTCAAGCCGTCGCCGTCGAAGCGAGCCCCGCTTCGACCTCTTCCAGTCGCGACGGGTCCGTGGACATCGGTCAGCATGGATTTCGTCTTTGGTCTGCCGCGAGATACTCAGGGCCGCACAGGCATACTTGTTTTCGTCGACCGATTTAGCAAGATGGCCCACCTTGCTCCCGTTGCCTCATCGATCACCGCGTCTCAGTCGGCGGCGCTGTTTCTCGACACAGTGTATCGCCACCATGGACTTCCATCCTCAATTGTATCCGATCGAGACCCGCGTTTTACTGCAGCTTTCTGGACGGAACTCTTCAAACTTGTCGGGACGCGGTTGGCGATGTCCACCGCGTCACATCCTGAGACCGATGGCCAGACCGAACGAGTTAACCGGGTTGTCGAAGACGTGCTGCGGAGTTACGCCACGTCATTCACGTCATGGAGCTCTTTCCTGCCGATGGTGGAGTTCGCCATCAATAACGCCGTGCACGCGTCAACTGGCCTGACGCCATTCTTCGTCAACTTTGGCCGTCACCCGCGCGTTCCGGCGCTCCTTGGGCTGGAGCGCCCCCTTCCAGTTCAGCTGTCAGGGACCCACGACGTTGCGACCTCCACTTCCACTGGTGTCGCCTCCGCAGCGCCGCACGAGTTGACCACTAACCCCAATGTGAACGCGGTGACCACGAGGTCTTCCACGTGGGACTCCAGCCAGGGTCCTCTTACACGGGCCGCCGCGCGAGCGTCGGCTGCTTCTCCACGAGATGTTGCTGCTTGGACCAGTCGGACGCTGATCAACCCGCGTCCGCGTCGCGCAGCTGAGCTTCGCACTGCACCTGATTCGGTCTCGGCTACTGGGCCTCCGCCGTCAAACTTTGCGCCCAACGCGGCGCCGCAGCGGAGCGACACTGCGGCTGTCCATGAGTTCGTGCAACAGCGCGCGGCGATTGTCCGCTACGTCCGCGACGCGATCGCTGCTGCCGTCGATCGCCAGAAGGAGAATGCGGACCGCAGCGGACGCCGAAACGTGGAAAGGTTCCACGTTGGGGACCAGGTCCTATTATCTACCAATGGGATTTCCCCAACCCTTGTGACGAATCTAGGCGCAAACAAGCTCGCGCCACGGTACATTGGCCCATTCAAGGTGTTAAAGGTCATCGGAGATGCTTATCGGCTACAACTACCATCTGCCCTGCGACTACACCCGACGTTTTACGTCGGTCGTCTGCGCCGCTACCGCCCGGCGTCGATCCCTAGCGATAATCCGGTGCCGCGTGACGCGGCACCCACAACATCTGCCGCAACGCTCGATTCTCCCGCTCCAGCTGCTCCACGCAGCTCTCCAGGCGCTCCAGACGACGCGCCATCGCCCACTCGCGCTCGGTTCCTTCGCGACGGCCCGGCTCCGCTTGTTGATCGCGATGGTAACTTTCGTCACATTGTGGAAGCCATCCTTGATCACGACGACTCCACCGGTAGTCGCAGCGCTCGTCGCTGCGACGGGGATATCCCGAGCTCCCGCCGGTATCTGGTCCGGTGGATTGGACCGCTGGACGACAGCTGGGAGCCGCGGGAGGTGCTGCTAGCGGACGTTCCGGACTGCGTGGAGGCGTACGAGGCAGGCCTTCCACGGGGCGCGACTCCTCGCCGCGCCTAGCCTCGTGCAGCGCTCGCTGGAACAGCCCCACCAGCTTGCGCTCGGCTTCGGAAAGGGGTGTGGCGCTTGTGATGCGCTCCCAAACAGCGTCCACGGTGTCTCTGTCCATGTTCGTACTGCTGCTGTCGCGGGTGGCTCTTTCGATTGTGAAGAGCTCACCAAGCTGTTTGGGATCATCGCAGCTTCAACCTTACGTAGGGGTGGTGTGACGGGGTACCGTCACACGGTCGCCGTGGCGCACGGCGACCAATTAGATTAGCTCTTAGTTTTGTTGGCTCACGGCGCCCGAAGTCGGGCGCCACACAGATTGAATAGCAGAGTTAAATTCCCCACAAGCACCGCCCCGTTACACTAGTGCCGGTCTCAAAGGAACGGGGAAAGTCGATGGAGACTGCGAGGGGCCCGAGTTAGGCTCGCAAGTCTACAGTCGATCGATGTCGTACGGTGGCAAGTGGGCCATCATGTACGCTTGGTACTTCCCGAAGGACGTCGTCCGGCTGCTTCCTGGACTGTTTTTCGAGGCGGGGACTCGCCACCGTTGGCTCAGTGCCGTCGTGTGGATTGACGATCCGGCATCGGAGAGTCCGGCGATTCTCGCGATCTCGACAGCATTCAGCAGCCTCACTGGTTTTGGCATCTACAAGCCTGTGTCAAACTCTTACCTCAACGGCAGCACCACGAAATTGGCCTACCAGACCGATAGGGAATATCACATCATTGCACCTACCACGGCAAGTGGAGACTTTGAAGACCTCATTCAATGGGAGCAGATGACGGAAGAAGCCCGCGGGGCGCTGGAAGTGGCGGACTTTGGCGAGAACAACCACGTGCCAATCACCGACAAATACTTCGAAGGAAATCTTCAAGCGCCTCGACACGCACGGTATATCGACGCCGTTATCAGTCAGAAAGTCAATCGATCTGGGAGTAATGCCGCGAAGGCAGGAGGTTGGAAAACGATCGAAAGCACCAAACAACTTTTGTGCTTCCTCCGTTAGTTGAGATCGTTGTTGCTGGTCCATTGTGTTACTCCTGAGTCATATTCGGGATTGGCAGTGGCGACCGTCGATACGGAATGGACTTGAGCTTCTTCATCCACGAAGTTGTTGGTCGAGCCTCCGGCTCGGGTCGATACCTACCGTGCCGAAAGCACGCCTGTTTAACATCCCTCGTTCCATTTCGACAAGCTTCACAACGCATTTACTAAATATCGCTGCGACCAGCAGGCGCCGACGCAGCCATGAAGCCGTCCACAGTATCGAAGTTCCCGGTTGTTTTCATCCACGGCGTGTTCGGTTTCGGTAGGCAGCGTCCGCTGTGGAATCGCTGGACTCCGTACTGGCCCGAGCAAGTGCTGCGTGAATTGAATCCCAACCACATCCTGATGCACGTGGGCCCGCTGTCTAGCAACCACGACCGAGCATGCGAGGCCTTTTACCAGTTGTATGGCGGCCGCATTGACTACGGCGAAGAGCACAGTCGCCACGCAGGACACGACCGATTCGGCGCCCCGTACGACACGCCATTGCATCCGCAATGGAGCGCAGCCAATCCGATCCACCTTGTCGGTCACAGCTTTGGCGGGGCGACAGCGTTGGAGCTCTACTAACTGCTCTGCAGCGACTTCTTCGGGGTGGGCAGCGACCACCGATGGGTGTCGAGTATCGTGGCGATCGCTTCACCATTAACGGGTTCCACCATGACTCACTTGGTCGGCGTCAAGGACGGCAAGATGACAAACGGCGGACCCATCCACCTCATATTTGTCGCCTTCGTGTTCTGGTTCAAGCTCTACAAGGCGTTCCCGAGTCTGAAGGCAGCGTGTGACTTGCGCTTGGAGCACTGGAGCAGCATCCCAATTTGGCAAATGCTGGCTGCCGATGGGCCGGTGAATGAGTCGAAGGACTTGGGCGTACACGACAACGTGCCAGAACGCTGCATCGAACGGAACTCTAGACTCCAGCATCTGGACAAGGTGCATTTGCTGAGTGTGGTCTCGTCGCCGAGTATGACCACGCCTCAAGTTTACAAGGAGATACCACTAGTCGTACTGCTTTTTGTGTTCGGTCGGCTTGGCGCAGTGAGAAAGAGGTGCGGTATCCCAGTCAAACACCGCCTCCTGAGCGGAGTTGTCGGCGCCATGATCGCCATCTATCTGACGAGGAAAGTGAAGAGAATGAATCTGGCGACGATGGCAGTTCTAAACATGGCCAAGTGGATCAACTATCGGTTCGTCCACAACCACCAGGCGATGTTCGACGGCTACGACGCCGAGAGCTGGGCCCCGAATGACGGAGGAGTGAATATCTGCTCCATGAGGCAGCCATGGTTCCCCACAGCGATGGCATCTACTGAGTCGGAGGAAGGCGCACAGCCGAAGAAGGGAAACTGGTACAATTGGCACGTCGATGGCAACCACTTTGCCGGCACGTATTGGGACAACAACGCCCGCGAGCTGTATCGTAAGCTATTTAAGCGTATTACCATGTACGAACAGGACCACGACTCGCCTGTAGACTGCAAGGTGTGGCGGGTGTATCGACAAAATTCGAAGGCAAAGTGGATCTTCAGTCGAAAGACCCGAGCCGATAGCAACCGAGTACACTAGCTGACTCATTCAGACGCATAATCCGTAGTACCATGCACATCTACCTGCGTCCACATGAACGTTCTCGATCAGCGAAAAACGAGTGGCGGTGTGCCTCGATGGTTTGCAGTGTGCCGGTGCTTTGCCACGCTGGCGACCACCTTCCTATCTTCGTGATTACCTGGACATGCTCAAGCCCTTCCTATCGGCGCGTTTAGAGGACAAGCGCTTGACGACGACAGTCTCCGGCTTGTTCAACATGCACCGAAAGCAATGGCCACCACCCAGACTGCCCAGTGATCACCACTGCACCAAACGAGTTCGGGTATCCTCATGCGATGCCATTTCTGAATTATCCAGCTCGTTGCAAGCATGGGCACGATGTCGACTCTCCTGGCTGTGGCCACCACCGTCGCCGAGCTGCTGTACAAGTTGAGCCCCATTCCAGACATTTGCAAGGTCCACCGCCGCAAAAACACCGGCGAGATGGCAGAGCTGCCGATTATCACGCTGGTAGTCAACTGCAACTTGTGGTGCGTTGACGCTCATCACATTTCCTTGGGCATCCTCAGCTAACCGTGGAGTTTCGTAGGACGTGGTATGGTGTCGCCAACGACAACTATTTCCCCATGGTGGCAACTCAATTGATCGCTCAACTTGCCGGCATGGTGTTCAACGCCGTGTACTATCGATGGAGTCCGACCGACAAACGAAAGCACCTGCTTAAGCTGTACGCACGGGCCTTGGTGGTCTACTGCATCGTCGATCTCTACTGCATCCTCGGACTCGTTGGTGCTTTGGGTATGTCAAAGGACGATGTTGCCACCTCGCTCGGATATGCAGGCGTGGCCTTTAGTACAGCAATGTCCATGTCCCCGTTGGCGACTCTGAAGCGCGTCGTTGAGATGAAATCGTCGGCGTCCATCCCGATCAACATGAGCGTCATGATGGCGGTGTCGACGGCGTTGTGGGTGGTGACGGGATTTGAAGACAACGACTGGTTTGTTGTGGGAGCGAACGCTGTCGGCGTCGTGCTCGGATCGGTCCAGGTCGTCCTGTACTACATGTACAAACCCAGCATCCATGGCGGACTATCTGCACTATCGGAAGCGGACAAGAACTTATCTGTCGTCGTCGTGACGCCCACGGGTAAGATCTGCGGGTCAGTGAGCCCGACTCCTTACAAAGCAATGTCGTCTCCTGTAGCCTCAGTTGCGCCGTAAAAAAATTAAGCAATATCCATGACGGAAAAAGTCGTGGTTAAGGTCACTATTATTTTGTTCGTATGCCCTTCTAAGGACCAAAAAGCCACTAATATAAAGTATAATTCTTCGTTTTAGTGACAACAACTGATTTTTACTTGAAGTCAGCTATCATTTTGCGATCTTCCAGTAGTCATGAGCTCCGTGGTGACTCCGCGCGTGCGGCTCGTCGTGCTGGGCGCCTCGGGCGTAGGCGAAGGCCAAGTGAGCGTCTTCGATCCGTGTGCGTGGCTCCCTGTCGTCCCCCACTCTCTGTAGCCCTCTCTAACGCCTTGTACCTCATCTACAGACTGTCAGGCGCAATGTGGAGACGTGATCCTCCGCACTGCCGCCAAATCGCAGACGACCGCCCCACAATGGATGCAGAACTTCACGTTTGGAGTCAAGAAGCCTCTGGGCAGCACCGTCCGCTTCCAGGTCTTCGGACTCAACCCCAAGGGTAGAGACACGCTGCTGGGCAGTGCAGAGCTGCCGGTCCAAGAGCTACCAGCAGATACAAAGGAGACCAAAGAGCTGACACTGCAGGACGCCAAGGGACAAAACTGCGGGCTCCTTACAGTGGAGGCGACGTACGAACCGACGTTCGAAGCCCCAGCCAAGACGCCGGAGAAGAAGAGCGACAAGTTGGCCGCCCCACAGTCGCCAAAGAAGAAGTTGGCAGCTCCACAGTCGCCGAAGAAGGAAAAGGAGGCAACTACTACTGCTAAAGAGGCGGAGAGGACAAGCCACCGAATTTCTTCGTGGTGAGTGTGCTGGAGGGCACAGGTCTGCTGGCCTGTGATGGCACGGGGATTGAAGCGACGAGCGACCCTTATGTACGAGTCTCCTGCACGGGAATTCGTCGCAGAAGACCAAGACACAGCAACAGACGCTGCATCCGACATGGAGACAGAGGTTTTACTTTTCGATTCTGCCGGAGAAGCAGTTGCTAGAGCTGGATGTGGAAGATAGCGATCTCTTGACGAGTGATTTCATGGGGCGCTGCGTCATTGACCTTGACGAGTTCCGGAAACGAGCCAAAGGAGAAAAGCAGACGTTCTGGCTGGCGCTGGAGCAGCAGCCAGAGTCCAAGGAGAAGGATGTGCCCAGCGATTTGAGTCCGCAGCGCAAAATGAACTATGGCAATGGCAAAATTTGTCTAGCTATTGAGGCGCAGTCCATTGATCAGGATATTAGCAGTTTGGAGCAGGGCGAGATGGATAATGTCACTGAGGTGCCAAGTGGTCGAGGTCTTCGTGGACTGAGAAGCTCCGCTGAGGACGAGGAAGAGATCGGAGATGGAGGAAATGCAGATGAAGAGTCAGGGAAAATGACGATGCCGACGGTGCAGATGATGATGTCGACGCTAGACGTGCCGAGGAGGAAGTGCAGCGCAAGAAGCGAGAAGAAGAGCGCAAGAAGATGTTGGATGAACTATCAAATGTGCAGTTTCAATCAGGAGACTACCAGATCCGCGTTCGTATCATCGAAGTGCGCGACTTACAGCCGATGGATGCCAATGGTCTCTGCGATCCAGTTGTGTCGGTTGAGTGTCTTGGACAGCGTCAGCACAGTGTTGTCAAGCAAAAGCAGCTCTCGTGTGTCTTTGACGAGTATCTCTATTTCAACTTCCGGAAGCTCGACAAAGACACTGTTCAGCAAGGAAGTATCAAGATCTCAGTGTTCGATGCTGATGGGCCTGGGTCATCTGCAAACAGGTCCGCCATCTCGCGCGCATTCGACGATCTGATCGGTTTTCTCTATCGACATCCCGTATGTTTACTATCAGCCAGATCACGAACTGAGGCGGAAGTGGGTGGCATTGGTCGGCAGTGGAACGACAAACAGCGACAGCATCCAGGCTACGTTCTGTAAGTGCACATTCAGGTACAATTGTGTTGTACATATCTGACTGTCTTCGTGTATTCCCTCAGAATCTCCCTGGTTGTGTTGGGTCCTGGTGACAAAATGAAGTTGTACGACCCGCAGAAGATAAAGACCCAGATGAGCACTTGGTCAAGTCGAAGCAAGACATCAACTCGATGGTGCTGGTACCTCCGCGTGTGAGTCAACAATTGAGTTTCTTGGTGATAACGATTTATCGGGCTGAAGACCTGCCAGACATGGACTACAGCATGATGATGAGTGGTGGTGTGGATGGGTTTGTGCGAGCGTACTTTGCTGGCCAAGACGTGCTCGAGACGAAAAAAGTCACGGTGAAAGGCAGCGAAAATCTCACTGTCGTCTTCAACCAAGAGCTGTGGTTCCCTGTGCTCCTCCCAACCATGAGCGACAACATCTTTTTGTCGGTGTGGGATTGGGATATGACTACCGACGAACTCGTCGCGAACATATTGCATCCATACTCGTTCAAGCAAGTACAGCGCTATCCCGACCAGTTCAAACACATATGGGCCAACCTCTATGGCCCTCCCGTAGGTTACGATACGGACTCCAGCGCGCTGCAATTGATGCGAAACCACCCGGCCTATGCTAGTACGTATCGTGGGCGTCTTCTCCTATCACTCCGTATCGAAGACGGACTGCAGTCAGTGAACGATGAAGCCCACGTTCGAAACCTGCTGAATACGTCCGTGGCTCCGGCAATGAAGAAGTACACGTTGCGTGCCGCATTGTTTTACGGAACGGAAATCCCTGCGTTTGCGAGCAAAACGAATTGGAACCGAAACACGCGCATGGCTGTTAGGATTTCGGTGGGTCGTTATAATGTGGTCAGCTCTCGCGCGCACAACGTGTCTGGTATCTGCCACTTCAACCAGTACCTCGACGTTGTGGACGTTGAACTTCCTGCTGATCTTGACCAGGTCCCGGATGTGTTTGTGCATCTTATTCGCGAAACAATCAATGGGACCCGCAGCATTTGCTACGCTCGCTTCAACGCAGCAGATCTTTTCTGCCAAGAGGCTGAAGAGTTGCAAACGATTGATCCTCCGCAGTGGATCGTGCTGAATGAAGACAAAGTGGTGGATGAACTCAAGGACCACGACTTTACAGGTAACGTTCTGATGAATCTGCGTCTCGAGGATGCCGAGCAGCAGCATCGCCCAGAAGAAGAAGTTGCCCATCAATGGCGACAGCACGCAGGCACTACAGTCCAGTACATGAAATACGTGCTCTTTGTTCATGTATTCCAGGGGAAGTGCCTTCCTGCAGCTGACTTTGACGGACTTCTGGATCCCTATGTCAAGGTGGCCTGCGTTGGCTCCGAAAGCCAGGTGAGCACACGGACGTCAACACGTGACCCTTGTTACTATGAGACGGTCGTATTGGATGTCGAACTACCTCAAAACAAGCAGTTCCTACCGAAAGTGTCTCTGCAGGTGTTCGATTGGGATCGCTACGATGCCGACGACTATGTGGGCGGGTTAAAGTTCAGCTTGGTAGATTTCCCTCAAATGTCTTCGTCAGAGTACTCCAAAATGCGTGCAAGTGGCGAATACTCAGCGCCCCGCCCCAAGTGGTACCCTATTTACTACGCCAAGCCCGGCGATTCACAAGGTGAACTGCTGCTGTCTTTCGATCTCATCAAGAAAGACACGCCTGGAGTCATTGTGGAGCCTCCCGAATCGATCCGTCCACCTGCTGAAGAGCTTTGTGGAAATTATGTGTCTAGGTTGTCGTGGTCTGCAGCCGACGGGATTCATGCCCATCAACACGCCCTTCGCAAAGTTTGAGATCGGCGAGATCACAAAGACCAACCAACCCAAGTTCACCAACCCGTCGTCGAAGCCAAGCAGTCGCAATCCCAACTTTCTGCAGCGGGTCATCGTTCCTGTGAAGCTGCCGCTTGATTCGCTCTTCGCACCCCGACTGAACGTTACAGTGTACGATCAACTGCTGGGTGGGTTCTACAAACCGGTGATCGGCGTATGCTCGATTGATTTGAGTCGGAAAATGCCATTGTCGAATGGAGAGCCCAACCCAGCGTACGTCGAGGATTCCAACAAGAAAGACATTCGAGGAAGTAACCCGTACGTTGACTATGGCGATGACTTGTCTACATTCCCAGGAACAGTTCCGGCAGATATCGTGAGCACTCGCTCTCCTCAAAACGTCGCTAGTGTAAGTGGGAAATCGGCTCCAGCCAAGCGAATGAAAATCGGAGTGTGTTCATCTGGTAGCTTCAGCACATACGACGACGACGATGAGCTGCCACACTACATGCACCAGCGTGATATCATCGAAGGAGAGTTGGAAGAAGAGCTCAAATCTCCTTTTGAAAGCTACCCGCTCTTCCGCGGATCTGTTTCAGCTCCAGGCGACTGCGATTCAAATGAACACTCCTTCGACACCTACCGCCCAGTGGGGAAGTTCAAAGGAATTGTGCGCGTTCTAAAGTCTCCAGACGAACCCCACTCTCTTCGATCTAAACCAGTTTCTCAACCCGCAGCCGTATCTAGTCCGCGTGTATGTGCTCGATGCACTCAACCTGCTGCCAAAAGATGCGAACAACCGATGTGATCCTTACTTGCGCGTGAGCTTGGGAGATGGCCGACAGCGCGAGCAAATGTTTAACGACCGAGACAACTACCACGCGGAGACGACGCCCAAATTCCACAAGATGTTCGAGTTTAAGGCAGACCTTCCTGGTGCCTCTGAGCTCAAGTTGGAGGTGCTCGATTACGACTTCTTCGCTATCCCGACTCTTCCGTCAGGATTGAGCAAGGCGTTGAGCACAGCAGTCGGCACCACAGTGGACGGCGACGACTTTGTAGGCGCTACGCTGATTGATCTAGAAGATCGCTGGTTCGATGCCAAGTGGCAGGAGCTCGGCTTAACCCCGGAGCGGCCTGAGCGTCGTAAACCTCTGGAAGTTCGCCCCTTGTATGCACCCTCGAGCACTCTCCCCAGGGAAGCCTTCGTCTGTGGGTAGACATTCTCACTGGGGCGGAGATGAACGCAGTGAGACCCCTAGACATCTCGTTGCCACCTCCTCAGGTGTTCGAGGTGCGTGTGGTCGTCTACAAGGCCAAGAACGTCACGCCTGGAGACTTCACCGACCTCAGCGACCTGTTCGTCAAGTGCTGGCTGCAGAACCGCGATGACAAGTCCCAGAGCACGGACACGCATTGGCGAGCGAAGCACGGCCGAGCCTCGTTCAACTGGCGCATGAAGTTCGACGTCGAGCTTCCCATTGACCCGGAAAAGGAGGCGGATCGCGGCCATCTCCACTTCCAGATGTGGGACCGAGACGTGGTCTACGACGACTGCCTGGCTGATGCTGTGGTGGACTTGACGCCGTTCCTAAAGACGGCCTTCAAGACCAAACAGCCTGTCAACGTGTTCGCTAAACCCAAACCGATTCGCATTCGTGGCACTGATAGTTTGCCTTACGAGGGCGCGCCCCAGCGCTCTGGGTATGCAGCTACGGACGATGCAAACGCTTTAGCTCGTCAGCGATCGCCTCACTCTGGGGAGGTGGTCATCGCCATCTCCGAGGACGAAGGGCAAGCCAGCGACAGAAAGCCACTACTTTCTAGCGACGTCGACGTCGACATCGACGATGACGACGAGACGGAGCCGGAGGACGTGGACATCGACATGGAGAACGCAGAGTCGCTGGTCAAGTCCTTCATGCACCGACTGGGCATGGGCGAGGACCCGGAGGACGCCAGTTGGCTCACCCTCGCGACGCGCCACTCCCAGACAGGGGACCGCGTCCAAGCCGGCGAGTTGTTGGTGTCCGTGGAGATTCTGCCCAAGCCGCTAGCAGACATTCGCTCTGCCGGTCTGGGCCGCGGCGAGCCCAACAACTTTCCGTTCCTGCCGGAGCCCGCCGACCGTCTCCACCTGTCGGCCATGTGGAATCCTTGCTACGTGCTGGAGGCGCTGATGGGGCCCAAGTACTACCGCGCCTTCGCTTCGTTCTTCCTGTGCACTGTGTGTGTGCTGCTTGTGCTGTTCGCTGGCCCGCTTATCAACGTGCTGCTGGAGCTGTTCGAGCTGGTGCCTCAGCCGTTCGGCATTATCTGCTTCTTCCTCGTGCTGGGGCTGCTCTTCGGCGGGCTCTTCTACGTGCTGTATCGCTGCCGTCGCGCCATCATCCGAGCCACCGGCGGAGACGACCCAAAGCCGTCGTCATCACGCAGGACTCGCCGCAAGACGCGTCGAGCGCAGCGCTGAGTGTCCATGTCTGTCGGCTTCAACTTTGGCCTTTCTATTGGATAATATGATGCCCATTTTGCAATCCCTCCGTCCATGACGCTGCGGCTCGTTCTCCTGGCGCTGGCGATGCTCGTCGTCGCTGCGAACGCCGCTGACCTCAAGCTGCAGCTGGACGGAGACCAACCCGTGACTGTCAAGCTGGCGGACGGCACGGAGCGCGAGCTGACGGCCGCCGAGTTCGAACAATTGGCTCGTGAACGCGCCGACGAGCACGCCCAGCTGCAGACCGAGGGCTCAGAGACGCCTTCCAAGCGTCAGAAGATCGACGACATCAAGGCAAAAGACCCACAGTTCGCCCTGCACATTGATCTGGCCAGGCGCGCGTTCAAGGAGCTGCAGCGACACGGCTACGCCAGGGGATACGCACTGACAGGCTTCAGCGAGTTGGATGTTGCTTCCATGCCTGGACAGAGGGCCAGCGACTACTACGTGGAGCTGGTGCTGAGAGCCAACACAGACCCAGAGAGCGGTGTGCTTCCCAGCACTGGGACGGGCACTCGGAGGAAGCACAAGGAAGCGCAGGAGACACCGCTGTCCTACGAAGTGCAATTGCTGCTGGATGCCGAGCGTACGTGAACGGAGACGTCTTCGGCGGAGGGAGGGTATGGACTGACGTTGCAGTATGGTGTGTGGGTGTACAGAGCGGTTCTCCATCGTAGCGGCGTGGGAATTGAGCGGCAAGACGCCGCCGAGGGGACAGAAGCAGCAGCGCGTGCTGAAGCTCTCGATCCAGCCCACAGCGGCGCTGCTGGAGCGCGAGCAGCGTCGTGTGGGCGGCCGACCGGCGCTAGCTACGTGGATGCTGGCGGGCGGCTTCTGCCTCATCGCAGCGGGCGTGCTGGTCATGTACAGCACGCGCAACCCGCTGCCAGCGCCGAGGCCGCGCCGCCGCTCCAGCGACGTGTGGGAGCTCGTGGACGAGAACGACCGGCCGATCAAGCGCGACGAGAGCAAGAAGGACAAGTAGACGACCCACTTCAACTTGATCAGTCCGCAATCGAACGTACGACGAGAGCTGGAGCAACAGCAGACGAATTCTGCTGCTTTCCGTTGCTGTCAAGGCGCCATGTTTGCATACAAAATCAAAGTGTCGCGTTTTCACTTGCCAGCCAGTCAGGCCGCCTCCACAATTCAATCGCCGTGGCCAGGATGGCGACGCTGAGCGTGCTGATCACGGGCTTCGGCGTGGTGCGCGACGGCGCCAGTCCGGACTGCGTGGTAGGTCTGCGCCTGCTCTCTCCGATGCGCTCTCCCTCTGCTCTGACCGCTGTGTATGGCCTTCGCGACGTGCGTTCCCCCGCCAGGTCTTCATCAGCTCTGTGCAACAAGGCGCCGGCTCGTCCTGGACCGTCTACAGAACCTACGAGGCGTTCGAGCGACTGGGCCAGCAGCTCTCGCTCATCTTCGGCCAGGCCGTGCCTCGCTGTCCGCCCCGCGCCTTCGATCTGCGCTTCCCAGAGTCTCTGGAGAAGGCTCGCGTGGACTTGAGCATGTGGGTCATGCAGCTGCTGCAGCACCCGCCCATCTACCAGTCGCACGTCTTCGTGGACTTCTGCAGTGTCGATGCCAACGTTCCTCCCCGGGCCTGCAGACTGGGGACGCCACTAACCGCCAGAACATTGGGGACCTCGACATGGACGAGATGTTCGACTCGACGGACGACGACCCGAGGTCGCACGACGAGCTGCAGGACGACGATGTACGGGACTATTGCTGGGTGAAAACGCTGCCGCGTTTGATGGAGTTGTGACGCTGTTGTTATTGCTGTTGCTTGTACTATAGATGTTCCAGTTCGACTACAACACCGACATGAGTGGCGCTGGACTGGACCCGCAGGCTTTACTGGAGGAGACGCAGCACCAACACGCGCAGCAGGTGCAGCAGCAGCAGAAACGCAGTGAGAAGGTGACGCTCGAGGACTTTGTGATGATCAAAGTCATCGGCAAGGGAAGCTTCGGCAAGGTGCTGCTGGTGCGCAAGAGACACGGGGCTCATCTACGCCATGAAGGTGCTGCGAAAGGAGAACATTATCAAGCGCAACCAGGTGGAGCACACGCGCACAGAGCGTCACGTGCTGGGCTACGTGCGTCACCCGTTCATCGTGGGCCTCAACTACGCCTTCCAGACGTCCGAGAAGCTCTACTTCGTGCTGGACTACTGCGCTGGGGGAGCTCTTCTTCCACCTCGGCAAGGTGCAGCGCTTCCCCGAACACCGCGCTCGCTTTTACGCGGCGGAAATCACGCTGGCTATCGAGTACGTCCACAACCTGGACGTCATCTACCGCGATTTGAAGCCTGAGAACGTGCTGCTGGACGAGAACGGGCACATCCGTCTCACGGACTTTGGCCTGTCGAAGGAGGGCATCCAGGACGACTTCTCGGGCGCCAACTCGTTCTGCGGCACGCCCGAGTACCTGGCGCCGGAGATTTTGAACCGCTCCGGCCACGGCCGCGCTGTCGACTGGTGGTCCCTTGGAGCGCTTTTGTACGAAATGCTGACGGGTTTGCCTCCGTTCTACTGCCGCGACCGCGACCGCTTGTTCGAGAAGATCCGCAAGGGCGACCTGACGTTCCCCAAGTACTTGTCGCCCAATGCCAAAGACCTGCTTCGCAAATTGCTCGAGCGAGACCCGACGCGGCGACTGGGCACGGGCCCCACGGACGCCGGCGAGATCAAGAACCACCCGTTCTTCGCAGATATTAAGTGGGACGCGTTGGCTCGAGTACCGCCTCCCTGGCGCCCGACCTTCTCGGGGGCTCTGGACACGTCACAGTTCGACCGCGAGTTCACGGACATGCCCGTGGTGAGCCCCGACAACCACGTTCGTGGCATGGCGATGGCCATGGGACGACGACCAGCCAACGGCGCCGGCGTCTACGGTAGCAGCCTCACCGGGAACGACCCGTTCAAGGGCTTCACGTACACGGAGGACTCGTATCTGCAAGACGGTCTGCCGGGCAGACAACAAGGGTCGGGTCGAGTGCGACACCACAACTTATAGTCGTGCCGCGTGTGTGTTGGGGAGGAATGGAAGGAGGTGAGGAGGAGGGAGCCGAGGTGGATTGGGAGCAAGCTGCAGCCCGGGGTGCCCCAACGTGTAGCGAGGCAGGAGGTCAGAGGAGGAGATGCTTATGTACATATATTGCACATGTCTGCAATCGCTGACTCCGAGCCGTAAAACGCAGCAGCTTGCTAAGGTCAATTAGAGAATCATTGCGCGTGCGTTGAACGGATCGTCGGAACTTCGTGCTGGTCGTCGCGAATGAAGCTGTCAAAACAACACTCCCGACCACCAAATTCATCGAGCAGCAGCTGGGCTTCGACTCTTATCTGATTTGCACGCAGTCGGCTTTCATTGTTTTCGCTGGCGTTGGCATCGAGGCTTCGTTCACAGTCATCTACGACATCATGGCACTCTTGATGTCGAAGAGTAGCACTGCTGAGTCGAACCGGTAGGCAAGAAATGCTAGTTCGATCGTCAACCAGCCCAGGAATGTCTCGGCAGGGCCGCACAAGCAACAACTTTCTTGCTTCTACGAGATGGAGTTTCCTGCCACAGT